>JADLZK010012669.1:0-114649 GCA_015847255.1 Hyparrhenia diplandra | reverse complement strand
AAAAAAATACCAAGCTCCCAAACCGATATGTGTTTGGACATGCGCGTTATAATAAGTTTAGGGACTCAAAAATGTGCTTTGAGTGTCCCTCTAAAAAGTTAATGGACATATGTGGTGCATTCTTACTCCCAAAAGATATTTTTTTAAAAAACACTACTCGTTTCTGTGTAGTTGTAATTCTTATGCTTGTCAAATGAAAATAAGAACAACTTTTAGTCAAAAAGAAAAAGAACAGCTTATGTTAATTCATTTCTGGCACAAAATCACTTTCTTCATACTAAAAGCTTAGAGCATCTTCAAGAGCTCTTGTATATTGGATATAAGTTAGCTAAAAATAGAAACTTCATTAAAACTTAGATCTAACAGACTTTTTTTTTTCTCAGGTAGTTATCTTGTTTTCTATTTTCTCCCCCTTGATAGCCAAAAAATCGAAAAACCGAGGAAGCTTTACCGCTTGCCCTTAGTTAACTTTGGGAACCACACTTTGTGGGTCCTAGCTACAATGCTCGGAATGAAGAAAAATAAACATGGGCCTTGTTTAGTTCACGAAAAGAAAAAGTGTTACCGTCACATCGAATATTTTGACGTAGTATGCATAGAGAGCATTAAATGTAGGTAAAAAAAATAATTATACAGTTTAGCTAGAAAGTGTGAGACAAATCTTTTGAGCATAGTTAGTCCACGATGGGACAACAATTACTAAATACAAACAAAAAATACTACAGTAACCAAACCCAAAAAAATTTCACGAACTAAACACAGCCATGGTATTCCACTGTACATATGTGACTGTGAAAACTACTCCATAATACAGTAATGCACTAGATCTCAGAGCAAACAGATTAAAGAAGAACTCGCGTGTTAGGCTGTCTCATCGCGGCTCGTGACATATACATTGTTTAAACAAGCTGATGGGGAACACTATGATGAGTGAGACACTCAATTCTGTGCATTATCGTCTAGTAGTGTACTCCTATTCCCATATAATACGCGTCGATCATTAGTGTTTGTTTGACCATGTTTGCTACCGCTTGACCTCTAGTATCGTGTCAGGTTATTCTAAACCTTGCCCGTTACTCCTTGTACTGCTAATTAATATAACAAGACAAAGCATCAGGTTGCTATCCCTGCCCACATGCATATGCCTTGGTGCCTGTTTATAATACTACTAAAAAGATTAACTAAGTTTCAATGTTTCATACTGGCAAAAAGACACAGTTTCAACGCCTTGTGCCTTGGATTCATCCCTTGGATTCATGCATAAAGAGTTGTTTTTCTTTTTTTTTTTCTCTCTCTCTCGAATACAGAGTTGAACTACTAATCAATTATTTATGTGAAATGACAACTGAGAAGTTTTTGCAGGGAAAGAGATCTTGAGATTTTTAGTTGGTGGAGTGCATGAATCAGTGTTTAATCAATAGAGTGTTTGCCAGCGCAAACACGCTTACATCTTGGCCGGAGACAGGCAACATAAACATGCATGGCAGAGAAATAGAAGCAGGTCCTGCGCTGAGTTGGCATATCATTGAGCACCAACCACCAAATGATACCTTGCCACTTGGGCACATATATGCATAGGATAAACTCAATCATTAGCATTTTGTTCTCTTTTATTTGGTATATATAAAGTATATATTTTAAATACTGAAGATATTACATAGCTAATGACAGAACTTGACAGATAGCGTACTGCAGAACAGTATTTGCTGTCCTTTCACCGTCGTACCCAATTTTATTTGGATGTATGGTACAGCAAGCTTAAAGGTCACTTGGTATTTTTAGCGTTTGGCTGGTTAGGAGTGATTCTCTTTAGCTCCCAACTTGGGAGTGATTCTCTGGATCGAAGGTGGAGCTCTGCCATACGAACCCTTAGCTTTACTCAGTTTGTTAATCGTTACACAATGCTCAACTGGCACGAGTAATGTCAAAACTAACCTATCAATACCAGGCTGAAAGTTGGTATATATTAAGTGGAAACCACGTTCTATAAATGCACTTAGAATATATATAGTTCCAGATTTTTTTGAAAACTCCAAATTAAGTTTTTTTAGTGGGTTTTCATGGTTCCGCCGAGATGGTGTAGACCCAATATTTTTTCATCATAAAAAATATTCAAAAATGTATTTTGGTTGTTCAAAGAAATCTGAAATTTGTCATATTCATAGTACATACGAGTATGTACTCACATGTAGAAATTGAGATGCAAACTTGTTTTTGAAAAATCATTCAAAAAATGACAAAATGCGGGCACACGTGCTAGATCTAGAAGACAAAATTTCAGCACCTAAAATTTGTCATTCTTGTTTGGATTTTTCTAGTTTGAGCTTGCAGGCTAACTTTTTCATATATATGAGTATTGAGTATATATTTGTATGCACTATGAATATATGAATTTTTAAAACATTTTGAATGACCACAACTATATTGTCACCAGCTAGTATGTGGTTTTTACCATATATATATTTTCCTAAAAACTGAACTAGATCTGGATTTCCTATCTCGTTTAGGCTGCATGCGCGAGTGAAGGGGAAACTCCAACTGCGCTGACCACACCGTGAATACTTCCAACGGCCCTGCATGCAGATCCATCTGAATGCCAGCCTAGATCCTGCTTCAGTTGCATCACTCCATGCTTCAGGCCGAAGGAATGATTTCAGTCGTGTCGGTTGTCATTTTCAGTTCTTCAGGGTCACGTCTGGCTGGTTCTGTCAAAGTTTGGAAAGCTTTTATTTACTACTATCTCAGTTCTAAAAAAATAGTATTTCCTCCATTTTAAATTGTAAGCCGTTTTTATTTTTTTTAACAACAAGTTTAATACTCATTTAAAATTTATGCATAATATCACTTCTTTTTTTGACTTTTTTTATTAATAAAAGTTCTTAAAGAATGACTTAAATTTGACATATTTTACTTTTTGAATAAGATGAATGGGTCAAACTTGGAGTAAAAAGTCAAACGACTACAATTGAATGGAAAAGAATACAATTCTAAAATTAAGACTAGTCAAATTTTCTCAAATTTAACACATTTTACAAGAAAAATATTAATATTTATATCTCTAATTAGATTTACTATGAAAATATTTTATATATATACTTATTTCATATAAAAATATTAGTACTTTTATATAGAGGATGACCAAAGTTCAAATTATTTGACTTCTCAAAAAGTGAGAGTTACGTTCTTTCTAGGATAGAGAGAGTAGTAGGAAGAAGTATTGCTCCTCTAAAAAGAAATCCAATTATAGAGTAGTGTCAATTCACGGTTTGTTTTTGAAATGTAGGAAAAATTTTCTTGTTCCTAGAATTTTCTTGTGAAATTCAACTGATTCCTATAAAGTTCATGCACTATTCTTTTGCAAAATTCTTTTGTGTTCCAAGCGTGCTCTTCGCATTTGAGGTTGGACAAAATATATATATAAAAAATTTGTTGATATGTCTCATATTAAGAAATTACCATTGCTTGCAAAAAAAATCATATAACCATGAAAACAGGGGGGCGAAATTGGTATAGACTCATATTTTTAAAATTTATATATTTAGAGTCATTGATATTATCTATAACCTTGGATAACTCAAATCTATAATTATATGATATTTTTAAATGTATATATTATGAGTCATTGAAATTTTGTTTTTTATATAACCTAAGATACTTAAATTTGACCAAATCTATAATTACATGATTTGGGGATGGATGTAGTACAAAGTTTTCATTTTTAAACGTATAGTGGTAGTGAAAACACGGGGCGAGACAGAAGGATATAACTATGGACTCGATTGTTTTTCCAAATAAAGGTTACCCTGGCTGGCTCGTATCATATATCCCACGAGTCCGATTTGATTGCCATTTTTTAATCATCCGAATAAGGCTGAGATATGAATTTAGTGATTCAAACAAACACATCTCGCACCACATGAGCCCGCTTAGGAATTAACCAAATTACACAATACATAAAAATCCACCTTGATACTAATCGGTATCTTTTTTTTGTTACAAAAATTTATGCTTGTTCTGCTTTTTAGCTTGTATTCGCTTCTCGGCTTATTTCAACTTATTTTCTTCTCACATAATGCTGAAAAAACAGTTCAATCCAAACCAGCAGAACAAGCTCAAAACAGGCTGATTGATTGACCAGTGGAGATTAGTGGAGATTCCAGCACCATCATCCCCTCCCTCTCCCACCTGCTGTCTCCAAGCTGTCCAAAGTCCCCAGCTTTTCCCTTCCCCTCCCCAGGCCTGAAAACTCGTTCCCCACATCACTGCGGGGGAGGGAGGGGGAGAGGAGGAGCAGCGGCGCATCGCAACACACACCAAGGTAACGTACCCACGCTTTCCTTCCTCTCCAGCCAGCTCTCCCTCCCTCGCCAGTCGCCACTGCTCCCGGCTGTTGCAGCGCCTCCGAACATCCAAAGCTCCTGCACTGCGCACGCGCACCCCTGTCAGAGGCCTCAAGCTCCAGCCAAAAATCGTTGGCCTCAGCTGTCCTCCGGTGCCTTCCTGCTCCTGCCATCTCCCATCTCCTTCCACCTCCCGCGGCATCCCACGCGGACATGATTGCACTGCGGGCTGCTGCCTCGGAGCTCAGCTGCCCTCCTCCCACGCCTCTGCCCGCGCCACAACTCTAATCTCTAGCCGCCCGCCCGCCCGCCCGCCTTCCTTCCCTTCGCTTCCGCACCAAGATTTGGGCGTTTCTTGTTCAGATAAAGTTGTATGTGGTTTGACACCCGTCGTCTCGTCGTAGGCCTGGCACTGGCAGGCAGATACAGATAGGTTGGTTTGGTTCGTGACTTGTTTGTTCGTCTCCAGGTGCCAGCAGCCAGGGTGACTGAGGGTGGAGTGGCGCCATGGGGAAGAAGGGCAAGTGGTTCGGCGCCGTCAAGAAGGTCTTCAGCCCTGAATCCAAGGAGAAGAAGGAGGAGGTGATAGCTCCACGCTTCCCCTTGGATTTCTCTTGCGTTTTGCCGGTTTTGTTTTCGAAATTTTTTGGGGCACTTTTTCTCTCGGATCTGATCGGGTTCGTGTTTTCCCTCGCTGAATTCCGAAGAATTCAGTAGCTTCAGTCCAAGTGTTTGTTCATTCATGACTGAAACTTGCATCTTGTTCACCATCGTTTCGATTGGGGTGGGGGTTCGTGTTTATGTATGGAAAAGAAAATATTGAAATTTTCCTTTTTGGTTTGGCATTCTATTGTTCCAACATCATTGTTTGTTGTCAAGACGGCATTTCATTCCCTTGCAGATCTGTGATCAAAGCGCCGCCTTTTTTTCCCCTTGAATTTGTTTTTTGTCATTAAAGTTCGAACTGAATTTCTGATAATCACAATCGAAAACTTTGCCCTTTGAAATTACAGAGACTAAGGAGGAAATCAGCAGCTAGCAACCCAGCACCGCTAGATCTGACCCCATCTACCTCCTTGGAAGTCAATGTTTCGGTGCCACCCCCTCCAGCTCCAGCTCCTCCTCCAGTTGTTCACCAGGCCGAGGAGGTCAGGATCCCTGAAGCCGAGCAGGAGCAGAGCAAACATGTCGCCGTGGAGGATGAGGCCCCTGCTGCCCCAGCACAGGCGTCGGTGCTGCCACCTGCACCTGGTGTGCCAACTGAAGAGCTCGCTGCAATCAAGATCCAGACCGCCTTCCGAGGTTACCTGGTAATGTGAAATCACTTTCAAATTCACCCACCTGTTCAGGTGCCATTTGGACCTGGTTTGGTTTTTTCCTGAGATGTTTAGACAAGAATAATTGTGACAGTTGGAAACTGGTTTATATAGATAGATGGTCGAATTACATAGCACATGGAAGTGTTTGTTTTCTGTTAACTGTTGATTAGGTCTTTGATATTTGGGGGTTAGGAGGTGGTTTGTTTTTTACTGATTTCGTTTCCACATCAACATGACTGAACATGCAAGCAAATGTCTATTGGTATTGGTGGCTACCCTGCATATTTTCTCTTTTCGTGTTCTAGCTTTTAGGTGTCGGCAGCTCGCCAACCTTTGCAAGTGTTAGTTGGCCAGTTGCTGTTACTGAAATTTGGAGTGATACGTCTTAGCTGGATATTTTTAGCTATTTACATGTCGTGTTTTCATCTAACTACTTTGGGGATTTAATGAGGATTTATGGCTAAAGAAGTAGTTTTTCTTGCTTTAGCTGAACCTGGAGGAACTGTTAATTTTAGTTTAATTCCTCTTGTTCAGTTAGCTGTTTACTTTTTAGGTTTTTCTATTGTTTATATCAATGCACATTTGTCCAAAGGGCCTACAAATCATTCTTGCAAAGTGTTAGAAAAATGATTCTTGAACAACTGGCAGTTGGTGGCAGCCACCTTTCATCACTCATTTTGATGTTCTTTTCAATTATTTTTTGATACTGATAGCCTGTCTGTCCAGCTATTGAACTATCCATGAGATAGCAATTAGTGAACGTAACTTCTCTTCCTTTGGAAATATGTCTTCATGGAAATTCGACTTGTTTCATAGTAAAGCAATCTTACGTTTACGCTTCGCAAAAAAAGAACAAAAGTAAAAAACAAACAATGCTATACTGAGTGTTTGGTCATGGTAACAATGTAGGCAAGGAGGGCTCTAAGAGCACTGCGAGGCCTTGTTCGATTGAAGTCATTGGTTGAGGGTAATTCAGTCAAGCGTCAATCTGCAAGCACTCTGCGCTGTATGCAAACTCTATCGCGGGTGCAGTCACAAATACGTTCTAGGAGAGCAAAGATGTCCGAGGAGAACCAGGCCCTCCAACGTCAGCTCCTACTTAAACAGGAATTGGAGAATTTCAGAGTATGCAAACCTTCTCAAAGCTTCGCAGTAAAAATTTCATGAGCTGGTGTTTTTCAACTAATATCAGTAGCATTTTTGTCTGATTTGCTCCAAGCCTCGACATATTTTTATAATATTATTGTGACAATTAAACGTATTGTGTTTGTGAATAATGCTATATCAGATGGGTGAAAACTGGGATGACAGCACTCAATCCAAGGAGCAAATCGAAGCAAGCCTGATAAGCAGGCAAGAAGCAGCGATAAGAAGAGAAAGAGCGCTTGCATATGCATTTTCACATCAGGTAGGAATTTCTACTCTCAGAACATATGCTGATCTATATATATTGATCCTGGCTCTACAATGGTGAGCTTAAAATGTCTCGAAATGTGTTGTTTACAGTGGAAGAGTACATCAAGATCTGTCAACCCGATGTTTGTAGACCCAAACAACTTGCAGTGGGGCTGGAGCTGGTTGGAGCGCTGGATGGCAGCAAAACCTTGGGAGGGCCGCAATGGGGCTGACAAGGAGAGCAACATTGACCGCGGATCCGTTAAGAGTATGAGCTTGAACCTTGGAGAGGGTGAAATCACAAAAGCCTTCAACCGTCGGGACTCAAAGCCAGAAAAGCCATCACCACCAACTCCAAAACCGACCCGTCCAGCCTCCAGGCAATCCCCTTCAACACCATCTGCTAAGGTGGCACCAATACCTGCCAGGAGGAAATCCGCCACGCCAAAGAATGGACATTCACAGGTGGATGATGATGCTAGGAGTGTGCTCAGCGTGCAGTCTGAGCGACCAAGGAGGCACAGTATAGCCACCTCGACTGTGCGGGACGACGAAAGCCTCGCAAGCTCCCCATCACTCCCAAGCTACATGGTTCCCACGGAATCTGCAAGAGCCAAATCTCGCCTCCAGGGCTCAGCAATGACCAATGGCGCAGAGACACCAGAGAAAGGAGGCTCTACTGGACCAGCCAAGAAGAGGTTGTCCTTCCAAGGTGGAACTGCAGCTGCCTCACCAATGCGGCGGCATTCTGGTCCTCCCAAGGTGGAGAGTGCAGTGAAGGACATTGCTCCGCCACCGCAACCAGAGGCCATGGTAGTCAATGGTGGAAGCAAGTGACTCATATGACAAGTACCAGGAGGGGAAGTGGATTATGAAGATATGTTTCATCCACGAACAGAAGTTTAAAAGTGATCAGATCTATGAAGGATTTGAATTGTTTTCCCCCGTTATGACCACATTGTTTGCTATATAAGATTCACAGTACCTGCCAGTTGATTCCATTTGTTGTTTCTATAAAACAAATATCAATTTGCCATTAGAATATGTGGTGTTTGTATGTAAACAGGTCCTCTATTTATGTGAGCCATATACTTCTTTTTCAGAAGATTCCATGAAGAGTGCTATCCTGCAGTCTAAGTACTTATTTTTTATATATCTTGAAAATTCCTACCTGTCTATAAACCACTAGTCCCGTTTCCAGAGAAGATGTAATAATGTAAAACCAAATAAACTAATAATCCATCGATCCAAATTCAAATGTTATAAAATAATATTTAGTGATTTCCTCATTATGATATGTAACACAAGGATATTCAAGTTATAAAGCTGCATATGGAGTCAAATAACAATGAGCTACATTTCAATTCATCTGCACGATTTAGTTCAGCTCAGCATCAAATATTTCTTTTCTTGAAAACGCAGGAGAACTGTGCTACAATTATATTTAGAAGAAAAAGGGGAGGGAACCAAATAGTACACACACCACACCAGCCCAAAATGAGCTACAGAACTCAGCATCAAATATTTCGCCAAGCCACCAATTTAGAGCAATTTTTGTTAGCATCAACACCTTGGCATGGAAGCATTCATTGGGCAATCTGGCTCAAATTTGCAGAAATGGCACTTCCACCTCTCCTCTTCGGCTACAAATTTAGGTTCGCGTGATCCTATCCAGAAGCTGAGGGCTTCCTGGATTTGATCCTTGAACCACTTTGCATCATAAGTGAAATGGTATTCCTCAAGCAGGGAATGGTTTTCCTGTAGTTCATATCTGCACAAGTAAAGGACTAGGAAATTACTCTCTATATCTGTGGTGTTCCATTTGCAAAAGATCCAGAGAATAGTGATTTGCCACTGTTTAGGCCTGTAACTCATATTTACCTCAAGAGCAGCTGTTCTTGAGACTGGTGTAGTGTATGGCAGGTAATCTTGAAATATTCCAATACATCTTCAAAGGTCTGCAAACAGAAATCATGTTACAAGTCATAACTCGCAATGACCATACAACACGTTGTAGATGACAGCATGAATGAACATCCAAAAGTACAGTAAAAAAACAGTGTTAACAAACACTTCTGGATGTGCTCAATTTGTTAGCACATAGCAGTGAATGATTTCCCATTAATAAACTGGTTGGTCAATCACAGTAAATTGCCTTAGAACTATTAGAAGGAAGAATTACAAAGTTTAAAGGTGAGACATGTCACCTTTGCATCGAATCCCAATGAGCTAATGTACCCCTTGACATCATCTGATAACAAGTAGTTGGGGTCCAGGTCAAAATAGCTGAAGAAATTCTCTGCTGGGAATTTCTCTGCGGTCAAATTATCCCATAGATACTTGTAACACATCAGTTGAAGCCTGTAATAATCAAATAATCATCATCTATCATACAAACTTCATAGATGCTATCATTCTCCCATGTTCTTCAAGAGCATTCTACCATCTTATTACTGTGAGGCAAAAATTAAAACTTGAAGATAGGGACGTAAGCCACTAATCATATGGATTTTGTTTCTAAACAGTAACACTCTCAATGGCTTCAAAAATATGTCACACTGATATGATGCATTTCTAATGGCACAAATACAAAGGCACAACATGTGTACAGTATGTTGTTTGCCCAGTACCACAAAATTTAAGCATTATTCCACATTCATATACTGAATGATTGACCTAAGAGTTGTTGTTTAAAAACCAAACTAACTAAAAACCATAGTTGGCAACAATAGGAACCTGTAGTAAACTGAGCAATCACACAGTTGGTAGAGATTCCAGTTGAGAGGCTGCACACCCAGGCTTGATCCAGTGCCGGCCCTGAGATTTTGGAGGCCCGGGGCAAGAGTAAAATTGGGGCCCCTACATGTATTACTCCCTCTAGTTGGTAAAAAGATGTCATTTTGAACAGCGACATAGTGTCCAAAACATAACTGTCTTTTTATTTTTATAAAATATAAAAAGTCATATATGAATATTTTTATGAAAATATTTTTTCAAGATAAATCTATTCACACGGTTTTCACATTTTCAAACTCAACAATTATTCATAATTTATATTTCTAAAATTTGACTCAAACCTTATTCAAAACTGGTCACGTACTGGTGGTTATCATCCTCATCGACGTTCAAATTATTATCTACCGTAAAGCCTTGCTATCGGAATTAGTAACATTTGTTTGCTCCTACACGCATTAATTATGATTCATCTATGTCCCTTATGTTCATATTAGTATTTATTAAAAGAACGTTAAATGTGTCTTCTGCGTGATCACTTGTTTCCTCCTTTCTTTAGAGCCTAATTGACTGACAACCAAAATTTGTCATGCCATGGATTTATCAAGCCAAAAGTTCAGCAATAAAATTGTCAAAGATTTGGCAAGCCAAATGTGAGAAGTTGATAGGTTTTAGTAGCCAACCAATCACTTCAAAATCATTCTACCATCTTAATTCTGTGAGGCAAAAATTTGGTCTTGAAGATATCAATCAGACTCTTTACTACTATAACAACATTATTTCTAAACAGTAACATCTCAATGGCTTTTTAAAAATGTCACACTGATATGATGCATTTCTAATGGCACAAAACAATTTAGGCACAACAAGTAGTACAGTATGTTGCATGCCCATCTGCAGCAAAAGCAAGCATTATTCCATCATTCATATAAAGAATGATTGAAAAAAGACCAGACTAACTAAAACCATCAGTTGGCAAAGCAAAGGAACCTGTAGTAAACGGAGCAATCTGCACACAGTTGGTAGAGATTCCAGTTGAGAGGCTGCCCCCCCCAGGGCTTGATCCCAGGTGTCATGGTCGTGTGAGTTCAGTAAAGAGTTTGATACTCCCATTTCTTAAGACAAAACCAAATGCCTCTCTCCCTCCCTCCCTCTCCTTGCGTAGATTTACATATATAGGTACAATTGCATAAACAATACAGTCTAGCAATTAATCCCTTTTTTGGGTACTAAAGCTATGATTGGACAATGGTAATCGGGCCAAAAGAGCATTAATACAAGTCCATGCAAGTTAAGATCAAAGCAGACGTCTTCAATAATCTAGTGAACATTCTTGCCGGACGACATAATTTGTCATTCTCTAGGTGAAATGGTTAGCAAAGCAAATGTAAAGGAGCAAACCTTCCATTTCTCTTTTGTGCTTCTGATGGAGCTGTTGGCTTGGAACGTGTCTTTGTATCCACCAGCAGGGGTTGCAATGAAATGCCAACGGTTTGGATTTCATCTATAATTCCTATCATCCATGAACCTTCGACAAACCCAATCCTGCAATGAACTGATTTACTATCAGACCTAATGAGTAGAATGCTTCCTACGATGGAAAGCATCATATATACACTCCCGAAACCAACAACAGTATTGGTTTGCAGTTGCACAGAGAAGAGCTGAAGTTCCTGCGGCTTACACTGGAAGTTCTCGTGTTATGCCCTCGAGCATTAGCTGGTTTGTTCCCACGATGAAGTTCATGAATTTTACTGCCCAATGTTCTTCGGCAGATCTAATGGCGACGTCCACTCTCTCAACAACCTAGTGCAAAAGGAAACAGGTCGAAATGAGATTCGTTCGGGAAAACTTTCATGGTGAAGTCATGATGGAAAAAGTCACGGCATTCCGCTTGGAAGAATCAGAAATGTTGGCTCACCTCTTGCTCGAGCTGGGCATGGCGGTCCGAACCGACCTTCATGGCCACGGTCTTTTTCGGTTTGCCCCGTTCGAGCACGAACTCCATCTGCTTCTCGCACCATTCCTGCAGCGAGAAGTACGGTCACCATCAGAATCACTCGACACGAGCACATCTGATCTGGACTGCCCAGAAGACAAGACAAGGAAATGCGAAAGGCGCAAGCTTTGGGCGGCGGCGTCACCGTGGCGGTGATATCGGTGACCGCGAGCGCGCGGCGCTCCCGGAACCGAGCCAGCCGAGACCTCCGCGGCAGAGGCGTGTCCTCGATGTCGCCGGCGGCGGTCGAGTACGCCGCGCAGGAGAGCGGGACAGCGGCGCGGCGGGCCGCTGCGGAGAGGAGGGGCCGTGCCCCGCCGCGGCGGCGGCGAGTGCGGCTTCGATGATTGCCATCTCCTCGTCGCTGACGATTTCCACGGGGAACTCCAATGCCCCGGGGCGCGCCGGCGGCGGAGGAGGACGGGGAGGGGTGGTGCATCGGAGCGACGGAGTCGGAGGAGGAAGCGGGGAAGCCGCCTGATGTGGGCCCCACCTGGCAGCGCGGAACCGGCGGCGAATGGCCGCTTGCCTCGCGGCTCGCTCAACGGCACGGCGACGTTCAACAAGCCAGGCCCCCAGCAACCACTGACGTGGGGTCGGGGTTGCCATGGTTGCCCGGTGGAAGAAGGAACGGAAACATCCACAATTCCTGAAATTCTTGTATATTCTCTGTCCCTGTATCTAAATCCATTTCGCACTTAACCATGTACAGCAGTAATTATTTGAACCTAGACAAAATGGATGTACAGATGCATTCAAGATTGAGTGAATCTAGACATTTACTCTTGGACCTTGTTTAGTTGGCAAAAATTTATAACCCAACTTCTAAATTTTCTACTCTCTCCATCACATCAAATTAAATACATCAAAAGACATATATTTAGAGTATGAAATGTAGGTAAAAAAAGTAATTAATTACACGGTTTAGATGTACCCCTCTCGATTCTTTTGAATCTAGTTTCATCACTGATCATAATGTTTCATGAATTGAGTTAAACGGTGTTTTATGGGTCGTTGGAAACCACTAACATTTTTATAAGTTGGAAACCATTTTTTTTATTAAACAAGGCCTTGCTAAGTAGAATAATAATATCAATCCAAAACACCAATTTGTTATGTTTAGGACACGATTGTGGTAACCAAGGAGGACCGAGCCCAAATTTGATGATTATTATAGCCATAAATAGTTTTCATGGCAAAGTTGCTCATCTTTAACTATTGTTTGACGTCAACTCACACTCAAAGACGGACATTCAAAACGGAGCCTTAAAGGAGGGAGTAACTTGGCTTGAAACCCCAAGCTTTGTTAGAAATGATTAACATGCAAAGCCAGAGTAGTCTAACATGCACAGCAAATCTGTCGCCATTCTACTAAAGCACTCCACCAGCGAGTCAAATTCACTCTATCTAAGACTATGAATCAACCAACTAATGTTTAAAGTTGATTTATTTTTTGTCTTTAAAAATTTGCCCCCTCTCTATGTCTGATTCACGCTCCATCACTGCTCATAGTGTTTCATCAATTGAATTGAATAAATAGTGGTGTTTTATGGATCGTTGGAAACCACAACCATTTTTACAAGTTGAAAATCATTTACACAATCATTTTTTACTGTTCACATCAAGTTTCATGAAGTACTTGATTCATAAGTTAGCAAAAAATAATATCAAAAATCCTTTGACCCAAGTTTCTCTATCATCTGGCAAGGGTAGGAAGGTTTGGTTTCTATCCTTATTTCGGAGGCATTATTTTTTTTAGATGGTTCACATGTTAAAGTTTGAGATGTTCAATTTCTTTTGCATTCCTCAACTTTCCATAAACACTCATAAGCATATTCTTACATGTATAGCGCGCCTCTAAAGGGTTAACTTTTTTTTTCCAAATAGCATTTTGCATGACAATAAGTTCAATAGATGTGACGTTGATGAGTACCTAGCGGATCCGAGGATCATCACTTACCCAAAACACAAGAACATGTGAGTCCAAGTAGAGAGAATATGATACAATGAATACCATCAAGTTAGATAAAAGTTGTTGCTATGGTTAGTGCAAGAGGGAGGTAACCATGTCATTGGAGGACATGACAGTTATCTTTTGTAATTTCTATCATCATATTTATCTCAAAACTTGAGAAAACTTACTTCTCTTAAACGAATTTTTTATATGCGAATCATGATTAACGTGGTGTTTTATGATTGAATTGCATACAAACATCTCTTAGGCATCCTTTTTTTTACGACGTATCTTAGGCATCTAGAGCATTACATTACAACATTTTTGCAATTCAAATTATTAAATTTTTTCTTTGAGAAAATCACAAGACAACATCGATGCTAATTTATACACGCACACTCACTTCTATAAACACACATAAAAACCCTACCTTTAAGGCCAATGGGCCTGATGGGTTGAGCACCGGCCGGCCCGGCGTTTTTTTTTTTTCAAATTCAAATTTTTTTTTTATACCAAAACGAACTCAAATTTGAAAAAATCATTTACCCTTAATGGCGCCTATAAATCACCAACTATTTTACGTTGTTTTTTTTCACGAATTTTTTTCAATTTTTAAACCCCGCGGTGAATTTCCCAACCGTCCACTACGAGCCAATTCGCGGCAAGTTTATTAAGTGACTTTCAGCATTTGGTAACACAAGCCAACAACGACAGCTCGGAACAGTTTTTTTTCAGGGCTCATGCATGACTAGCCGTGTTTTGTTGGATGTCAGCCCGGCCCATCTTGACCTGGGGTGACGCCACGCGTGATGCACAGCGCGTGTGGGGTCGCCGTAGAGGGAGGGAGCGAAGTGAAGGCGGGCGGGCAGCGCACGGCAACGGCACGAGCACGACGACCAACCCCAACCCGTCTGGGTCCGGGTGGTGGGTCGCGGACTCGTACGGCCCCGCAAAAACCGGATTTGATAGCGGCCGATACGTCCGCCGCGGCGGCTGAATAGGAGAGAGAAACCGCCCCCTTCTCGACGAACCCGTCCCACAAGCACGCGCGAGGGCGAGGCGACACAAGAGGTGGAGGAGAGCGAGAGAGAAAACCCCGCCCTCCCCGTCGGCCGTCGTCGTCGTCGACGCAACGGCGCGGAGGCCACAGAGACGCCTCGTCCCGGAGCAGCCGCCACTGACGCAGCAGCACAAGCAGCAGCCGCCGCCGACGTCCTGAATTCGGCGCTTCCCCGATCGCCGGATCTCCTCGCCAGCGCCAGGGGCCCCGATCGGCCCCTCCTCATGCCCGTGACCTTCCGTGGGGCTGTTTCGTCGCGCGGGCGCCGGCCATGTCGGACCTCGCTTCCGCCTGCAAGGTATATATACGCCCGCTCGCCCGCGCCCCCAATTCGTCCACCCGATCTCCGCCGATTCCCCTCGAATTTCCCCGCGGATTCAGCTCGGCCCGTAGGATTCTCGCCTCTGCCGCCGCACCGCTGCCGCGCCGAGGTTTAGATGGATGACGGACGGACTGGCTCAGAGCTCCGACCCTAGCTTTTTTTTCCCCAGCGCTGGTTGGTTTGCACCAGTGCCTTCTATCTTTCTTTCCAAATGTGGAATGGCTTCGGTCGGCTTCTTGGTCCGGGCAGGCAGGCATGCTGCCTCATGTAGTCATCAAGCCACGAGTTTTGGATAAAGCTGTGTGTGTGTTTTGTTGACAGGTGTTGTATGCTGTCTTCGCCGCCGCCGCCGCCAAATCGACTCCTCATGTACTGTGCTGTGCTGATTGATAGGCTAGGCTAGTGTTGGATCCTTGCGTTGAATGACATAGTACTCATTTATAAGCTGCTCCTATCTCGCGCATCGCCAGCCGACAAAATTCGCTTGTAGTAAATCGTCGTTCTAGAGTCGGTAGTATTTCTGTTTTTTTTTTCGGTCCATGGATCAAACATGGCAAGTGTAGTGGCGGTTTAATACACGTGCGCAGTAACATGTAACGGTCGCTCTTGAAGATCTCACGCGTTGATGATTCTTTCCTTGTTTGTGACAGGATAAACTTGCGTATTTTAGAATAAAGGAGCTCAAGGATATCTTAAATCAGCTGGGGTTACCGAAGCAGGGAAAGAAGCAGGTCAGCAAATGTTTTGCTCTCTTATCTTGGCTTTTGAGAGCTTTGTTTCTACTCCCAGATGTGTAGGATTACAACTGAATGAAGGCATGGCATGGCATGGCATACGAGCCTCCAGGGTGAACTAGCCATCTGCTGCAGTGCTGTGCATCATTGTTGCCAGCACATCATTGTTGGGTCTGTCTGCTGTAGTGCCGTGCACGACTCACTTTGGCAGTGACCATGGGTTTGTAGGAAGAGCTTCAATTCAGTATCACAATTTCAGAAATAAGAACCATCTTTTTTTTCTCTTGAACACATTCAAAATCTCATCTTCACTGTACTTGCATCAGCTTTGTGCTTGATATCTTACCCATTTTCGTAATTGTTGCTCACAGGACCTTGTTGACAGGGTATTGGCAATATTATCAGATGAGCAAGGTATATGTTGGTCTTTGCTACATATTTACTCCTTCCTATATTGTTGCCTTTAACTGCTTCATTTTTTATGGTTCAATATTGGTTAGTGTTACTTTTCAGTTGTACTCAAGCCAGTAGGTTTGTTATGCAAATATGTGCCATTGTAGTTTAATATGGCTCATTTCTTTATCGTCCTTGAGCTGATGATATGGCCAAGAAAAAAAATCTTTTCCGTTTTAGAGCATCATCTAGTTCACATTTTCTTCTTGAATTACTAAGTTTGTTCTTTCCATGAAATCTGGCTCTTAGGCTCTGTTTGCTTATTGCAGGTCAACGCCATCATGGATGGGGAAGGAGAAATGCTCTTACAAGGGAGGCGGTGGCAAAAGTTGTTGATGACACATACAGGTTTCATTCCATCTGTTTCTCAATTCTCAGTACAAGAATACATACCACAGAGTTGACTATGTCAGATGAAGTTGTTGACTTAGTTCCTTTTGGTGCCTTGGTGCTTTCATTAGCAGGAAAATGCAATTATGTCCTCCTGACCTTCCCTCCAGGAGCCACAGTGGATCAGATTTCAGTCATTTGAGGCCCAAAGAGGAAGCCACTGACTTCTACCATGTGGAGACTAAGGTCCGCTGCCTTTGCAATAGCACAATGCTAAATGACACTATGATCAAGGTATTTTACCGTTTTATATATGTGCATGCTTTTGTTTTTCATTTGAAAGGCATGTAGGACGTGAAACAATTTCTCTTAACCAACCAGTTTGTCTTGGTGTCATGTGCCTTGTTAATCTTTTATCTTGCATCTTGTTTCCTGCAGTGTGAAGATGTCAAATGCCAGGTGTGGCAGCATATGACCTGTGTACTCATTCCAGATAAGCCCACGGAGGGTGCTGGCCCTGATATTCCGCCTCATTTTTATTGTGAATTGTGCCGACTGAACCGGGCAGACCCGTATGTTCTACAATCTGTTTGGATTCTTTGTTTAACTATATCTTTTTTTTTTTTTTTTTTTTCAAGAGTGTCCTTTGGGATATCCTGCTATAGCTAAAATGTTGTGAATGAACTGTGCTATGGTTTTCCTTCCCTGTATGGTTTACCTTTTTTAGAGTGTGACCTTTTGTCACTCACCCTGGGTTTATTAGAACCCCCTTTTGTTCTCCCAATTCCTACGCTTGATTGATCTGGTAAACCAGTAATTGATCCCATAACCCCCCATGCTACTGGTTACTTGGTTGTCTGATTGAATGTTTGTTGCTAGATTGATATGTTCTTATGTCAGTACTTGGTACGCATATGGATGCTACTGAACTTGCCATTTTTAACTGCAGTATGCGTGGGACCTTTTGAATGTATTTATGTGAACTGGGGATACCCATTCTGTGATTTTCATACTTGTATGATCACTCCGTAGGTTAAGCAACACTCTTTGTTGTATTTGCCTGAGTTAATAGTGTTCCTTAAGGCCTATGCTCTTTGCTTGGCTAGAACATGCTGATGGTTTTTTACTTTTGCAACAAATATAACATGTAAGAATAGCCTACTTATTCAAGACTAAAATGCTTGATGTTTCTAGTTTTCTATGCAATTAAAGTTATTGTTATGCCTTTTGGTTAGATCCTCGAATGTATTATGAATAAAAGCCGCTGATGAGACATGTAAATCTGTGTAGGCGCTCTGAAGTTGGCATTCTACTTGAACAACTTTCTTAGAATTTCTTATTGTCTGCAATTCTTGTCCTCATTGCTTACTTCCACCCTTCGAATTTGCAGGTTTTGGGTTACTACAGGAAATCCATTACTACCTGTGAAATTTATGTCATCTGGTGTTGGAAATGATGGGTGGGTATATAATGGAACTTCTTGTGGTGGCCATTTTTTTATCTTATAAATAACCATCACCTTAACTAATGTGCATTTCTTTAATTGTTTTTTTTTTTTTTTGGGTGTGGTGGGGTGGAAGGGTGGATTGTCAATACAAGTACATTACACGTGTCAAAGTTAATGTTAATTTTAGGTTTGGGGGGAAGTTCTGAAATTGACGCTCTATTGTTTTTTTACGGTACATTGACGCTCTATTGTTGTCAGCAGGAATTATTATTTTAGCCATATGGATATCTATATTGTGCCATTGATGCTGTGCTATACATAAGTATATCCTTGTTACCCAATCAATAAACACTAATATCTTCAACAACAGTCATATATATTTCAGTTCAGGATCTTTGGTTAGTAATTAAATTCTGCTGTTAGATTTGACATGATAATCCTCGCAGTCTTGTTGATTGCTAATACAAGCTTTTGCTCATTGATATGAATGTATAACACTAGTACTTATCGCATGTAGTGCCGTACAATGTTCATTAGTCTGTTCTTAATTGTTAAGATGCATTAGCAGTCTGACGCAGCATCCAAAGTGTGATACATGTGGGCATTTCTTTGATAAGGATTGTGCTTTTGGTCCATATATGCAGATAATAATATGTCATTTGAGTAGACTTAACTATTCAGCTATTTTAGTTTCTTTACTATCTGCATTGATGTTACTGTGTTGCTGATGCATAAATGTGTCCTTGTGAAACCTTCATATCTTTAGAGCAAGTGTACCTCAAATTGTGGAGAAGACCTTCCAACTTTCCCGAGCAGATAGAGAAACAGTCCAGAGACCAGAATATGATCTCCAGGTTTGCTCTCCTCAATCCAAGTTTCATTTGCCTTGATCCTGATAAAAATCTTGCACACTTTATTAATGTCATGATGCTGCTATGCTATAAATAAATCTTAGCTGTGGATGATTATGTTCTTTCTTTCACATTGCGTTCATCCATAGTACATTGGTGATTATGCTATGCCATTAATCCTGCCATAAATAAACCTTAAGGCGCTGAGGAAGAAACATTGGTGCATGTGAGATTAGGTCACTCAGGATTGTCTGATTTTTGTCATTGAATCAACCGCTTGGTGTTCATGCTTAGTATGCTGATGGAAAATAGCTATGTATGATTATGACCTTTCTCTAACATCAAATATCTTTGATTTCTCATGTCTACCCCAATTATGAGTTATCTACTTGTATCATTTGCAAGGTGTGCAATATAGATTTGAGTAATTGCACATCGAGGGCTTCTGTCAAAAGGTCTTGATTTGATGTATTATTAGATTTCTCATGTCCTATCTAACAAAGAAAACGTGGTTGTATACACTCACTGGTTCTGTTGCAGTCCTGTTAACTACCGATTATTTTGTTGGTCTGTGGACAGGTTTGGTGTATTCTTATAAATGACAAAGTCCAGTTCAGGATGCAATGGCCTCAATATGCAGAATTGCAAGTGAATGGTAATGCATAAAATTTTATTGTATAACTTGGATTTGTAATGCATTTGAGCTCAAATATTGGCTTATATGTTTAGCCATATAGGTTTAATTTACATTGTTTTTTTTTTTTTTTTAAAATTTAGTGGTTGCCAGTGTGATATTTAGTTATTTTTGTTCAGGTATTCCTGTACGAGTGATGACCAGGCCTGGTTCTCAGTTACTAGGGATAAATGGACGGGATGATGGACCACTGGTGAGTTTATTCTTACTTTGTCCCGCTGGTAGGATCTACATTCTTTATGGGGTTTGGGGTGGGGGGGGTAGGGGTGGGGGTGGGGGGGTCTCTAACAAGCATTTCCATTAACTTTTGGGCATGTTCTGTCGGGTACAGTTGTACCTTTTAAATAAACTCCTTTAGAACACTGTATAAGTTTGTTTTTCACCCAAAGTGTGTAGTATATGAAGGGGTTAGTACTTAGTAACATTAAGTATGTCCGAGTTAAGCTTGTTTTGAGGTCTTCACTCTTGTGGCTTATACTCCCTCCAGCCATGTTTTCTGATCGGCTGATCAGGGACCGATCAGGTCCTCAGGACGATTAATTGACCCCCTGATTGGTCTGATCGTCCTGCATATAGCAAGACTGTAATCATATATGTATGGTATTTGGTATATATATATACCATATACTATATATTTATATTGTATCAACTGTCAATTAAAGACTATATTTCTAGTTAGTTGGTTACTTACCTGTGAGATCTGACTCCATATTCTTGTCCCAGCCTCTATTTCTATGTTAGCATCCCACAGTATCTATTTATTTCTAATTGACCAGAGAGCTGATCGGATGATCAGGTTTCTGATCGCTCTGATCTGAATCATCTGATTGAAGGGCCTAATTGAGTGCTTAGAACCGATCAGGACGATTAATCACGATTAATCGGACGATCAGAAAACATGGCCCTCCAGTCACTTGAGGTCTACTCTTATGGCTTATACTCCCTCCAGTCGTTTGTACTTGATGCTCAGACAGGGAAACCAAGTTCGTTAGTGCTTTTTTTTTGTCTGCAATGTCAACTGTATATGACTGGAGTTAGTAGCATTCTTTATCACTATATGAAACTCTTAACAAGATCTGAGCACATTAGCAATTTAACAATTTTTTGTGTACATGTGGGACGGTTCTCTTGAGATTCTTAAGAGCATATGTTTTGGCATGATACAGGATCCACTTGATTTTCTTCTGCTTTCCTGAAGCCACGAGTTATGGGGGTTGAAAAGTGGCCTTTTACACCCCCCTGCCCTTTTATAAAATGTTGCATGCTCTTGATTCATATCATAGTCTTGGAAATAGTGTTATGTGAGCCTGAAAACTTGAAATGGGAATGCTATATTAAACTACTGGCTAAGGTACTGGAGCACATGTTCATACTTTGTCGGTGAAGGTGCTTGCTGGTCATCACCTGGTTCAGATGCACAGATTTTGGCCAAACCATTTACAAATATGGTACTGATTCTTTTTTGTTTCCCATTGGCCCACCACACTAGATGTCAGCTTAGATACTGGCTTTTTACTCATTTTTATAGTTAGCTAGTGAAGCGCATGGTTTACTTCTACATCGAGCTGGGTGTGGCATGTTGTTGATGTGAGGCAATTCCATGATGCAATCAACATTGTCAGGTTTATCAAAAAAAATTCTATTGCTGATATGAAACATGCTATGAGGCAAGATTTAAGTTATACTCTTCTATCTGTACATTCAGAGATAGAAAGCAACAATTGGGTGCACATTTCTAGCATATGGAGACCTAGTTTCAGTTTTGTAGTTGATATGATAATTTGATCGCAATGTTCTATTACTCTGAAATTCTTTTTTCAAGTTCTGTTCATGTGTTAAACTTGTCATTCTTGTATGTTTTTGTAGGTAACCACATGCAGTAGAGAAGGGATCAATAAAATTAGCTTATCAAGAGTTGATGCTCGAACATTTTGCTTTGGAGTTCGAATTGTTAGGAGGAGGACTGTTCGTCAGGTTTTGTTCATTTGGCTTTCTACACATCATGTAGTTGAAATGACAATAGGATCACATGATTTCCTGTTCTGTAAATGGTGTCTACGTATTGTCAACTTTTAGCTTGTTTTTTCAGGTTTAGACAGCAATGTTTGTGTTGACAAGTCTTGTTAAAGCTAGCGCTGTTTTTAAAATTTCCTGTCATGTTTTAGAAAAAAAGGCTTATCCCTGAAAGGAAAAACTACTACTTCTATTCACATATTTAGTACATTATTCACCATGTTATGCTCAATCTACTCTTCTCTTCCTCCTTGACACTACTATTAATGTCCAGGTATTAGACTTGATTCCAAAGGAAGGTGAAGGGGAGTCTTTTGAGGATGCTCTCACTCGTGTCCGCCGCTGTCTTGGTGGTGGAGGTGCTACAGACAATGCTGATGATAGTGATAGCGATCTGGAAGTGGTTACTGAATCTGTTACAGTCAACCTTCGTTGCCCTGTGAGTTTTGTTCTGCATATACCTGTTTTTATGACTTTTTTGTTTGGCTTTGTTACATATATGTCAGTACCATTTACCTTTTTGAATTTGTTTCTTGATAGGTATAGGTAGTAACAAACCACTTTTACTTTGTCAGGTGGTTCTGTGCCTACCTAGCTGAGTAGTATTAGGAGAGTTGCTAAGAGTTGCTAACTGTTATGTATTTACTCAAAAGGAACTATAATCATTATAGTAGGTCTTTAAAGTATATGTTTTGTGGGCATGTTCAGCTAAGCCGCTCCAGTGCAATTTGCCGTTGGAATTGTATCTAATATATATATTTTTTTTTTAGAATAGTGGATCCAGAATGAGGATTGCTGGAAGGTTCAAGCCTTGTGTTCACATGGGCTGTTTTGATCTTGAAACTTTTGTGGAATTGAATCAACGCTCACGCAAGGTCAGAATATGTGCTTGCAGAAGCACATTCAAATAAATATGTAAACTAGGCCTGTTTTGAACATCTGTTGTAGTTGGGCTTTCGCCCAGGCCAGGTCTAATTTTTGCCTGCGCGATTAGAGTATGGACTGGTTCAATACACTTGGTCATGATACCCAAAAATGCTAATTTTCTATTAGGGCCTGTTTGGATCCCTGGAATTTCTGGAATTGAATTTATTGTATAAACTATAGTTGTGGAAAGAAGAATTTGAGATTTCACAACTTTCCAAACTTCACATATCTATCTCAAAATCATAGGGTGGGAGATGGGAAATGAATTCCATGAATTTCCTTGTTCAACTTAACTAAAATTGTAGACTTTATTTAACGGATTCTATAGATTCTTCTTCCACAACTATATTTTATACAATGAATTCAATTACGAGAATTCGGGGAGCCAAACAGGCCCTTATTGTTTTCTAGTAGAAAATACAGTGGAGATAGAAAAAAAAAATGGTCTGTTAATGATTTTATGGGCATGATCATGCCATGCTTGAGATGCATGCAAGGTTTGCCAAACTAGGCTACCCTTGGACAGTAGTCCATGGGAGGTATAGGGATTATGGATGAGGGATCATATGTACCCTATATAAGTGCTCTTTTCTTCTGCCACACTTTATGATTTATTTATACCATGTTTTTCGTTTTACATGGTTCCATATTTTGTATCCTACCTTCCTGATTGACTGTTCTTTTGTGCAGTGGCAATGCCCAATATGTTTAAAGAATTACTCTCTCGAGAACTTGATGATCGATCCTTATTTCAATCGGATTACTAATTTGGTAGGTTTGTCTCACATTTTATGCCTTATGCTAGAATTTGGTATGTGAGTTGATTTCTGTTTTCATTTTGGATGTAGTTGCGCAATTGCAGTGAAGATGTTAATGAGCTTGATGTTAAACCTGATGGGTCATGGCGTGTGAAGGGTGATGCGGCTACCAGAGATCTATCTCAGTGGCATATGCCTGATGGTACTCTTTGTGACTCAAAGGAAAATACAAACCCTGGTGTCACAAGTGTTAATGAGTTCAAGAGAGAGGGTACTTCTGATGGACATAGAACTTTGAAACTTGGAATTAAAAAAACCCCTCATGGAACATGGCAGGTTAGCAGTAAAGCAGATGATAAGAAACCTGTGGTTAGAAATCACATCCAAAACAACAATGGGTTCTCAACACCAAACATTGTCAGTAGCCCCACTGGGAGTTACAGAGATGGCGAAGATGCAAGTGTGAACCAAGAAGGGGGTGGTCTTCAATTTGATATAGCATTGAACCAAGAGTTTGACAGTTTTGCACATAACTTTGGTCAGACATACAATACAGAGGATAGACAACAACAGCCACAACATAGTGCTGCAGATGTCATTGTTCTTAGTGATTCTGATGAAGAAAATGATCCGATTATTCGCCCGCCTCCTGTCTATGCAAACACTCCTACAAATGGTGACAGTTTTCCTTTCGTCACTGACTCCGGATCTGGATATCCTGAAAGGTACCAGGAGGATGCTGGCGTTGGTACTAGTGGTCTTGGTTTATTGAGCAACAATACTGGTGATTTTGAAATAAATAACTGGCAAATGCATTCTTATCCACAACCAGAGCAAGGGTTCCAATTTTTTGGGACTGATACTGATGTTGGCAATCCTTTTGTTGGTCCACATAATTCCTTTAATATTGCACCAGAAGACTACTCCCTTGACTGTAATGTTGGCATAGATGATCCCTCTGCAGCTCACGATGTTTCAATTTGCGAAACAGTAATGATGTGCATGGAAGCTTGGTTGATAACCCATTGGCTTTAGCAGGCGATGATCCATCTTTGCAAATTTTTCTTCCAAGTCAACCTTCCACTGTTCCCCTTCAAGAAGAACTGAGTGAGCGTGCTAATACTCCAAATGGAGTCCACCCAGACGATTGGAGGATATCTCTAACGCTTAATTCTCGGTGGAGGGGTAATGAAGAGTCTACAAGTGCTGATGGTCTAAGATCACAGCCAAAAGTTCCATCGAAAGAGGCAGGAGTCGATCCTTTACTTGATGCTGGTTTGTCTCCCTTTTTTATGAATTTAATTCTTCTCTTCTGTGATCATTTTGCTTCTAAAGATAACAGTTTGCTACACTTCCTTTTCTTTTTGGTAGCCTGTCAACCATTGCCAGGATCATCAAGGTTAACTTTTGAAGGCAGGCATCTTAGGTCATACTTTTTTTTTCCATAGAAAATGTGCAAAGTCTGATATCTGATCCCCATAAACTATTTAATTCTCTAGTCAATAAAATGCATGATATCTTAAAATAGATCCCCATAAACTATTTAATTCTCCAGTCAATAAAATGCATGAGTAGAATTTTAGCAACTTTTTGAGAATCTGGCTTGGCATCCCCATTGAGGTTACTTCTGGGTGTTAAATGACACTTGATGCTGAAAGAATGGCTCAACTTATCCCAATCTTGTACTCAAAACTGTCAAAATGATGTCAGCATACCTATAACAAAGTACCGAAACGCCATGTGAACTGAATTTAATCAATACCAAATTTCTGAAGGTTTTCCATTTCTTATCAAATAGGAAGTTGGAGCCTTGTATTAGCTTGTGGTTCAAAGACCACAATATATAAGGATGACGACGGAACCACCTTTGGTTCAAAAGACCAAGAACATATTTAATTCTCTCATAGCACTCCATCAATGTATGTTGCGTGTGTCTAGAGAGAGCACCATCAATTTTATATTATTTGACATGAACAAAAAGTGGTTACAGCCTTATATATCAGGACAGAGGGAGTAACTTATTGCTGCTGTATTCTCCGACAACTATCTGCATACTATTCATGTTATTGTTGTAACATTTTTGTTCTCAATTGCAGCTTCTGCTCTCCCAAGCATGAACAATGACAGATGTAATGGATCTAATCTAAATCCAAGAAGGATTGAAAATATATTTTCTCATCCTCGCCAACCGCGGTCTGTTAGGCCTCGCCTGTGTTTGTCATTAGATACTGATTCAGAGTAGTTTGGACATCACACTGGGATAGCTGAATTTGCTATTAATCTGGCAAAGTTGGCTACCAGAATCTGGATTTTACTGTGGAGGGCTGTCAGTTTATTTTGGTTGATACAAAAGAGACCAGTGTGGATGCTTTGTTGCATTAACCTGGTATAAGATTCAAGGGTTCTATATGATCCAAGTGGGATCTGCATAGAGTTCAGCTAATGGTAAGGATAGACGATCAGCCTCTTTATGTGATGGATTAGTTGCTATGTTTTATGAACTATATTGCAGTTTATGATTCAAGTAGCCAACTGGTAATTAAACATGCTATTGGGGATGATTTCCAATGCCCCATGAAAGAAAAATAAAGTTGATCAGGATAGAAAGAAGCAAACAAAAACTGCTAGGATCTGATCAGCAATCCACCGAGTGATCATAGCCTACACTATTCCTGTTAATACTATTTATATCCTTGGTGACATTGTGTAGGGTTTCATCTCTAGACAACTTGCTTGCTACTCATATCCCTCACACTGCCCTTGCTCGCGCGCACTCAGCCTGGCCTCCGCTCCTCTCCTGCCTCACTGCTTCCCCTTACCATTCTTCTCTGAGAGACCGATCTCTATTGTGTCCCCCTTCTGGATCAGCTGCCGCCGCTGCAGATGACCCCAGGCAGGGCTATGCAGTGGTTGGTGGTGCCAGATTTGGTGCGGATGAGAGTGTGGAAGTGGCTTGATGGCCTTTCTGGTTGGTTCCCTATCGATTTCCTCTATTCTGCTCTCCAATCCCCTCGGCTCTCATTGCTTTTGACTAGGCGTTGGGGATGCCTTGTTCCCCGTGTGTGCCTTGTCGCCTAGGCGATGCCTTTAAAACACTGATTTTGTGAAACTTGTCGATTCAAAATGTCTGCATGATTGTTTAGCATGAATTGAATCAATGTGAATGCATGTAGTTTCTTTGCTAGTTTGAAACCATGTGGTTAACTGATGTGTTTTGTGTATTTCAGGTTGGTACAGGATATTTTCTAACTGGGAGTGGTTTAATGTGGCTAGTGGAGCAGGTTGTACATTTTCCCTGACATTTACTGGGTATAAGGAATAGGGGGGCCATCACTTGGCATAAGACAGATACATGTGAATGTTTTGTGTGTACCATCATTGTATTTAGGGTTTGGGTGCTAATTTAGATGTTTATTACCCTGATGTTTGATGGAAAATAAATTATTCCTTGAAGTGGCGGTCAATAAACAGAGCCCCCTTCGGTTTTGAGTTGGAGCTGCTGACCGTTCATCTGTTGTTGTGAAATGGTAGCTTCCGCTTTTGTTCACCTTCTGCTTCCATGGCGGGACCAACCTTGCCAAAGTCTGCAGAGGGCAGCCTCCATGGTCATGTATTTTGATCTACAGGATGACAAGTTCCTTTGTGCATCATGCTGTATTATGCCGGTGTCCCGCTTTGTATTTCTCGCTTCACTGAACTGCTTGGCATAGTTTGATATATCCGTTCAATCCGTTCAATTGGTCTAGGGTATTCGAATACCCAACTATTTTGGTACTTTCATGTATATATGGGTATATACTTGTATATATAAATGTGCTATAATTTACAGTGTATATCAACCCAAAAAAAGGGTAAAAACTCAGCAGTCATCGGAATTTAGCAAATGGTTTCAAGATAAATGCGTGTTATTGCATCTTTTTAAGTCTGCTTTGACTGGTAACAATTCCTCGCTCCGCCACTTTACGAACCCTTCTTGGTTGAAATACATGACAGCACATGTCGGACCATGAATGGTGAAATGATACTCGAGCACAAATATGTATCTGATGCTCGGCTGACCAACATCAGCTGATCAGTAGGCCAACAAAGCTCTTCTTGGCCAAAAGAACTCAAGGACTTGTTTGGATGCGCATGTATTCATATCAATCCATGTGTGTTGCCTCCAATCCACTCCCAACACAAGTGGATTGAGATAAATACTCTCGCATCCATACAAAGCTTAACGATAGAAGGCGGATACTCACTTTTAGTGAGAAGCCATCATGGAGCAGCCAGAATACCCTACATTGCACTATTCCTTCAAGCACCACTGAATATGTTCCTAGTTGATTCAACCCTGCAGAGAACGGAAAATGAAAGCTGGCAAACAGAACACATGCAGCTATGCACAAGCAGGTGGGGGAGAAAATTTTGTTTCATACTTGTAAAGTACTACCTTTCCAGTCCATTCTGTTTTTTCCCCTCTTGGAACGGAAGATTTAGGTATCAACATATATAGGAAACTGTTCTGGACCCTAATACAAAAATTAATAAAGTATAGCTACCTAAAAATAACCATAGATGGTTAGTTACATATGACTTTAGTCATAATCATTCTGTAAGGATATAAAGTTAGCATCTTGCTGACTGGCTCAACAAGTTCAAAGATTGCAATCCATTGGATGGTACCTGTGTGATTGGTATGGTCCGAAATGGTGGGTACGGTGTGGAATGGAGGCATTTATCCAAGAATCTATACGAGTCCTTCTAGTCGGTTCCAGAACAGAAACCTTTGGCCATTAAAACTAACAACCCTTCATTTTTCTTGTATTGTTATGAATTGTACAGGAACCTTTGAGCTCGCATGCAACCCAAGATGTCGAAAAAAGCCTTTTTCAGTGATCTTCGATACTCTTTTGTGCAAGGTATTGGTGAATGTTGCACACGAAGGTTACACTGACGTTGTCGAAGGCTCCTTCAACGGCTAAGGTAATTAATAAGGAACATTTAGAGGATATAGTAGACGTATGAGGGCGAAACAGTCAATGTGAGTTGGAGTGGTTAAGCCACAACCTAAAAATATCATGCGCTTGTATACATGAAAAGCTGATATAATGAAATAACTGGAAAAAGATCATCTACATAGCTGTGTTTAGATCCAAAATGCAAACTTTCAAGAACTATCACATCGAATGTTGCGGCACATGCATGAGAGCTTGTAAATCGTGAGACGAATCGGATGAGCTTAGTTAGGCCCTTATTGGACACTAGACTTCTACATTAACACATGCTCTAATGACGGATTAATTAGGCTTAATAAACTCATCTCGTCATTTACACATGGAATCTATAATTTATTTTGTGATTGGCCCACGTTTAGTACTTGAAATGTGTGCTGGAATATCTAATGTGACACTTTACGGCACCGATTGTAGATTTACAGCTCCTAAACACACTGCATTGGACCTCAACTGCAATACCTCAAACATTTCTAGACTTTTGGGAGTACAATAACAATTGGAGCCATTGTAGTTCATTGTGAGTTAAGACATCTTCAGGATGGCTCCCGTGAAGGGTTCTAAAAGGGCTAAACCCCCATGGGCACAACCTTGAAGGGTTTGTTAACAACGAAGCCGGTGACGCTTCAAGAGCCTAAAGATCCATTCAATGCATTCAACTTGATGGTACCATTGTATCACGTACATAGAAAAGAAGCCAGAGCATGCAAATCACGCTTCACGCAGCTCCCACAGGAGTCGCCGATACAAAAAAAAAATGTAAAGAGATCTTTCAGGAGAAAGTGTGCATCGACCATCGCCTAGATCAATTTTGTTCCGAGACAAATACCAATCTCATGCAAGGAAAGAAGCATATCAGTGATGAAATTGAAGCAATAAAATCGCCTCTATACATAGAAAAAGGTTTTCCTATGACTTTGGATGAACATCCTCGCGATGTGTGGCTTCATAGGCTAAATTGCCAATGGGTATATCACTTCGCGTTGATCACCGAAGTCCAGAGCAATGAGGTGATTATGCTTTGAACAGGAAAGGCAAGTCCATAAGCTAGATTTTTTTTTTCGAGATTGGGGGTATAACCTATTTTTCATTAAGCATAAGAGAATGGTCAATAGACCTACACATAGATGATACAAAAGGATTCATAGGTAATCCATAGATTACCAAACGAAATACTCAAATCAAATGAAAAGCAGGAACCACGAGGTAGTGGCATCAAAAGAAGGCTCCTGTTTAGTAGAGCTCCGCGTAGCTCTGGTTATAACCACTCATGTTTGCACTGTAGTGATGAGCTATTTTTTTTCTCCTTTCTAGATAAACTAGGAGCTAATAAAGTAATTGCTTTTTATTTCACCGGCTCCCTCCACGTACTATAGAAGCCGGAGCCATCCCAAGCTAGGTCAAAAACTTTAATAAGCATACAAAATCTCAAAAGCAATGGCAGAGGACGAAACAAAATTAAGGGGTGGCGAAATCGATAACATAGATACCAAAGATTTCTCATTGGTTTATACACATAGTATTTATAAGTTATCTACTACATAAGTAAAAGTATTTTGATAAATAGAAAGACACATGTATGTATAGATGAACATCAATTGCGTCTAGGCGATATAGGCAATTGCATTCTCTACTTGATTTGCTGCAATTTCATTTTCCATCCTCTCTTCAACTACGACAACAGACCGTTCAAAGTCATCTAAGTCAAATCCACCATCCTCTTCTACTTGTTCTTGAATCTCTCTCCACCACTGGACCAAAATGTCCTCAAATCTACAATTCACCACCACCAATTATTCAACAAGTATATTAAAACCACACATGCCAATTAATTTATACCAAATTTGTCGTCTACAAGATTAAACATGTACTTGTTTTGGCATTGCCCTTGTTTTTTCCTTTTGGGTAAATCGTAAAGACTAAGCAGCGGAGGCCGGAGGAGGAGTTCCTTGCGCTCCAAGCAGATGCAGTCACGATGATCGCCTGAGCTTGATCTGATCGAGCAGTGGTGCTGTGACACAGGCGGCAGCGGCGCAGCGCGTAGAGATAGAAGATTCGATTTCGATCTGTCGATGACTCTGCTAGTGGCGGAACATATGGATGGATGGACCTCGTATATACGTGACCACTTACGATTGTGTAGGCCAAAGCATCATGCCCATATAAGTATGACCATTTAGCCCAACACCAACATAATGTATACTATATGGTGTTCAAAATTTTTTGGACTTCAAGGTATGGCCAGTGCCATACCTTGCCATGAAAGAGCTCCGCCATTGCTCAAAAGTTAACGGTTATCCGCACTTTACTTTATGTAAGACCTAAATTCCCCAAGATATGCCATAATCTTAGGTCCTGTTTGGTTCAAGGGACTAGGGCCTAGAGACTAATAGAAACTAAAAATTAGTCACTAGTCCCTCGTAAGAGTCTATTGGACTAGGGATTAAATGAAGTCCTCTTGTTCGGTAATTTTGAGACTAAATTAGACTAGAATTTAGTCCCTAATCCCTAGTCCTAGAGGAACCAATCAGGGCCTTAGTCAAAGTTTGGTGGAGGAGGGAGGGGTATCATGTAGGAGTATTGTCGAAGTTAGTACATGTAGTTCCCGTGCTATAAATTCCTCTGCTCTAACACTATTGGATACATAGTAGATTTTGAATATACATTGACCAAGAGCAATACTACATCGTTTCTCCTCCATTCATCTCGTGTACACCGCCGTCGCGACGACTCTCGGATCCTACCAGAACCATGATCATGTGGTGCTTTCAGAAGCGAGCTCCTTTGTTCATTGTAGTAAGCTTCCTCGTCCTCCTCCAAGCTTGTGTTGCCGGAGCTGCAGCTTCCAGTGTTTCTACCTCTTCGTCCTCCCTAGTGAAGCATGGCGAGACGGCGGCCGCCGTGCACAGCAAGCTGCTCACCATCAGTAAGCAATACCTCTCACATGTGCGCCGCCGAAACAATTCACAAAAAACATTGTTCAATCAATTCATCAATTCATGGTGTGTTTTTTTTTTTTTGATAAAATGTACCTGTATATTAATTAAAAAAGTACGTCTGGAAAATCGGCTTCTGTTGACTCTTGTGGTTGGTTGGGGGACGAATGCCAAGAACCATTTCCCAAAGATTCGACGGCCCATGCTGACCCAATAAAAAGATAGCCCAAATATAATTCGTGGCCTAGTCCGCCGGTGACACGACGACGACGAAAACGGTAAAAAAAAGCGGCCCCGCCGCACGTAGCGTCGTCCCTGTCCTCTCCTGCAAAAAATTGAACAAAAAAAAAAAAAAAAGAAAAGCCTTTGTCTCTCTTGGTGTCCTGTCGCGGTGTCGCCCATGCACGATTACATGCGCCAGTGGGGTGAAAAAAAAAAGCAGATCTCGAGATGACACGGTGGGTGCACCCTGTGCTCATATTATTAAATTAAATTAATTAATAATATTACTATAGATTACTCCTACTACAGTACTAGGTTAGTCCACTAATGCCCGCCTGTCATTGTGCATTCGCTGGTCAACTCGATGCTCACCTCATGTGCTACTGCTATGCAGGCACTACTATGCCTGCCAACCTTTTGCTTGTACTCCACTTGTACTAATATTTAGAATTCACATGAGGGTGTTTGAAGTAGGATCACAGTAACAACCGGGTCCGGCCACATCGATCTGGATGGTGTTTGTTTTACACGATCAAAAGGAATCATTTCATTTCAGTGCCAGGTGGATGCATGGATTTATATTCTGTCTTACTATTGGTGGTACTTCCCCATCTAATCTAATTTAAAAATTGATCTTAAGTCAATCTTTTTAAAATTTAACAATTTCTAGAAAAATCTTAGATTTATGTTAGCAAATTAGTATCATGAGATTTATCATAGAAAATATTTTATAAGGTGCTTATTTTATATCGTAAATGTTATACTCTTTTTTTATAAAGTTGGTCAAACTTTTTTTTGATGGGCACAGATTCTAGTAATTGATTTATTCGAGGACAGAAAGAGTATAATTAGGTAGGCTAAAACTAACTCTTAGCCCGAGCTAAAGTTGAGTCACTAGATGTTTGGATCCTGAGCTAACAGGTCCATATATATCCATACCAATAAACCATTCTCCCTTGTTGTTTTTGGCTAATGATAACATCACCTAGACGAGAGTAAACAAAAAAAAAAAAAGATAATCTGGGAAACAAATTGCTCTGGCCTTGTAGCCCTCTTTTTTTAAAATGTTCTCTGGTACCTATATTCCTTGGCTCAAAAAATGCTCATCGTCAATAAAAACCCTTTTTGCATATTCAAGAAAAAAAATCAAAACCCTTTTGAATTTTGCTCGTGGACTGTGTTGTTCCCATGTAATGGAATCTTGTATTTCAAAATAAAGAATGACATTTTTTTTCAGATCTTAATTGAAGTGTTGTTGTTTTGTTGTGAAACACCGACCGCAGCAGCGAGGGCGAAAATATTCGGCTCATGATGTATAACAGAACGGCTGATGGATAAATTTTTACCGTATTTTACTTTGTTGTCTATATCTTTTGGTGTTTAATGTGATGTGATGGAGAGAGATTAGAAAAATGGAAGTTGGAATGAAAATATTTGCCAACTAAACAAGGCCTTAATTCCAGTTTCTGTTCTTACCCTCTGAATTTGACACAGCTCCGTGCTTCAGATCTAAAAAGTGGTGGAATATCATCATCTTCTAAACAAAGTAGCATTGTTGAGATGAAGTAGATTTTAATCTAGGTCAAACAAAAGATCCAAACGGGCCCTCAACTCAAACCGAGGGGGGCCGCAAACCAACAAATCCGATGCGCACGTGAGTGAATTTTGGAAGGAATTCTCCAACGGATTTCTCATTTGAAGCTGCTGGAGTCGTGCACAGCCCAGCAGCCCATGCATAGCCGGTGACCAACCTAACTGTAGGGCAGTTAGTTGTCAAAAAAAAAAAAAAAAAAAAAACTGTAGGGCAGTTACTGAATTCTAGTTTTTTTTTTTTTTTTTTTTTTGAAATTCTGAATTTACTCAATTCCAAATGGAACCAAGAAACTGTGAAGGCGTTACTGGACGGGCCCGTTCAACTTCAATTTAATTCTGTCACCGGTGCGGAGTGGAGTGGCTGCCATGGAGCTGTAACTGTCATGAAAGCGAGCTGAGCTCACTCTCACTCACTCTCCGTGCTCTCCCAACTCTTGCTGTTCATTCATGTGGGTGGAGACTACTGGACACAGGAGCCGTAGCTTTCGTGAAAGCGATTCAACAATCTCCTGTCCTGTCCAATTTCTTCATCCCACTATAAAATGTGCTCATATGTGTGTGTATGTGTGCAGCATTTTCTACCTTGGTCAGCTCACTATAACTAGAATCTTCCTTGAAACAACACATTATTACTACTAAGGACCTGTTAATAAATATATACAAGTACTCAAAATAGACAAGAGTAAAGAAATTCCAAGTGAATGCACATTTATATATTTACAACAAAAAGCATGCAGCTTTGATTGATGTGGAGAGACATGAGGGAAGACTAAGCCAAAAAAGAAAAAAAAAATTACTACACAGCTTAATTATACCAATAGTAAAATGTTCCCGATTTAACAGCAGCAGCAGCAGAAGGAAACAAAAGGGTAAAACATTATACTGACTTGAGGGTCCCACCACCATCACTCCACATCTCCATCTCAGTGACCGGTCAAAGCCACTGCCGGCGCCGGAGCGTGCGGCGGCGGTGGTGGCGCGTGCCTCCTCCGGCCGCTGCTCCCGCCGTGGGCCCAGAAGCACCCGGCGGCCGTCGCGTCCGCCGCGGGCCCCGCCGCCGCCATCTTCGCGGCCGCGGTCGTCGCCGGCTCCGACTTGCACCGCTGCAGCACCAGCGGACGCGCCGACGAGCACCGCATCGTCTCGTCCTCCTCTTCTTCCTCCTCGTTGTCGTCGTACGCATCGAACTCGTCGTCGTCTTGTACAACTTCCTCTTCTTTTTTTCGCCGCCTAAGATCAGCTGCGGCTCCTGCTGCTCACGCGCCGCCGCCGCCGTCGCAGCTTCCAGCTTGTTGTGTCGTCGTCACGCCGTCCTCGTCCGCCGACACCGGCTTCGGCTTCCGCGGGGAAGGCGAAGGGATGGGGACGAGGACATCAGCTTCTCCGTCCTCCGAACGGACGGGGACACCGCAGCATCCCTGGTCGGCGACGGCGACGGCGCCGATCCCAACCCCACGGCGGCGGTGGCGAGGAACCGTGACGTGAGCGGCGACGTGCGGTTCTGCGGCGCGGACCGGCAGCGCATGAGTAGTAGCGCGTTCTTAGGCGGCGTCGTGGTAGCCGACGACACGAGCTGCGCCTGCGCATCATCATCGTCGTCCTGCTCCTCGTCGATCCCCATCTTCTTCTCGCCTTCCTCCCGACCGATCGATCCGAAGACCCCGATGCCGACCTGCATCTCCTCCTCCTCGTCGTCGTCCTCATCCTCCAACCGACGACGCGGATCCGCGGCGGTCATCTTCGGCGCGGCAGCAACAGCGACATCTCTACTACTAAACACCCACGGTGACCGCCTCCCACGCTCCCGCTGATCCACCACCACCTCCGGCGGTGGCGCCTTTATTATGCCTCCTCTTCCTCGACTCGAACGCGAACAACCCACCGCACAAAAACGCCTTCTTCAGGCAACGACAGTAGTAGTATCCACCACCACCACCCCCCTGGCGCTACCAGCGGCTCCCTTCTCCCGCCCGGCCGCCGACGACGACGCAGAGGCAGAGGCAGGCTTGTTCTTCTTCTTCCCCGACTTGCGCATCCGCACCTGGCCAATGCAGGTGACCTTAGGCGACGACGGCTCGGCTCCATCGGCGGCGGCGCGGGTCCGCGCGGCGCCGCGTGACACGAACATGGGCGACGTGGCCGGTGGAGCACGCCGCGACCGCGCGCCGCGCCGGCTCTTGCTTAGGAGCAGACGCGCTAGACCTGGTGGCGCTGGCGCCGCTAGCTGTGGAGGCTTCTCCGCCCGCCCCGGACTCGCCGCCGGTGGCTTCATGGATGCTGGGTTGGTTGGTTTTGGTTGGCTGCGCCTGTGTGATGGGGTTGTGAGAGTGCGTGAGGCGGCGGCGGCGGGTGGGTGGCGCGCGGGGCGGGCGTGCGGAGAGGCGAGGAAGGCGAGGTGGTGAGTGAGTGAGCTCGGGATCCTCCGGTGGTGGAGCTGCTTGCGTTGGAAGGGAGGGAAGGGAAGGGTCAAGTGCTCGTGGCTCGTGGGTGTGCGTGCGTGTGTCTTAGGATTCGGTTGGTGGTGGGGGTGGACCCGGTCCATGGATGGATCTGCATTAATGGCGGGCGGGCCTGGGTGGGCTTGGTGGGGTTGGGCCGTGGGGGAGGGAGGGAGGGAGTGCATGGACCGGGTCTACAGCCCATGGTGATGTTGGTCGGGGGTGAAGTGAAGATGAACATGAGTTGTAAACGGTCAGGGAAGGATGTGATTTGTGATGTGAAAGGATGCTGCTTGCTGCTCTTGTGGGCGGCTCTGCATTGCTGCTGCAACACGCTTGCCGCCATGGATTTGGATGGCAGTGGCACGGATGGAGATGTGCACGATCCGTCACGGCCCTCAGGATGGATGTGATTTGTGATGTGATGGATGGATGCTGCATTGCTTGCTGCACCCTGCTGGCATACGGCTCTGCATTGCTGCTGCAGAGCTTGCTGCTTTGCTTGCCGCCATGGATTTGGGCCTTGTTTAGATGTTTTTCTTTTCTTCCAAAAACTTCATGGTGAAAAAGTAAAATGCTGCACCAATGCGCTAACTTAGCTAGGTCACCACTAACATCAGTACAGTAACGTTTTGCGTGTTTGTGATAAATATTATCCTACTATTCAAAGATCATGGGGTAGAACTAGCAGTAGTAATAGCACTTGTCAAAAGAATGCGTCTACTCCCTACCTCTATAATCTATATAGATCTAAACATGAACCATTCTAAAACAGTTATTTTTACCTACATTTTATATGTAGAAACATTATATTTTTTGATGTATTTAAATGTAAAATGTGATGGAGGGAGAGTGAAAAAGTTAGGAACTTTAGCCATCTAAACAAGGCCTTGGATGGCAGTGGCACTGCCATGTGAGATGGCCTGCACGATCCGTCAATCGAATGCCCTTCGTCTACCTCTGGCTGGCTGGCTGGTGCAGGCAGTGCTCCATGGATGGATCCCTTGATTTCCGCACCCTGCTGGCATACACGCCCGGCGCGGCATCACTCTGAGCCGGCGGCCCAGCTGCTACTGTATGTACGCTCATTTCACATCCATACTCTAGTACGTCTCACTGCGTGCTCAGGCTCAGGTCAGCTCAACATCTTTTCTTTTCTTCTCCTTTTTCTTTCATGGTGAAAAGGAAGGAAATGCTAGGGGGACCAATGCGCTAGCTTAGCTAGGTCACCACTAACATCAGTACAGTAACATCACTGGCGTCAAACGACCGTGAAACATGGAGAGTAGTACTACTCGTAGCTATTCAAAGATCAAATTGGACTGAGGTAGTAATAGCTTAGGTCACGCCTTGTCAAGCATTGTTGGAGCGTTGCTCACTAATACACCTACTCCTACCTCTATAATCTAGTGTTAGAGCCGGAGCCCAAGATGACATGAACCATTCTAAAACAGCTTCTGAAACAATAGTTGTAGTAAGTCAAAATGTAGACGATTACGACATTAACCTAATTAATAAAATACTAAAAAGAAACCTCAGAGTGGCGCCGTACTAGCTTGGAGCCATATGCGTGGACACGTCCGGGTTCCCGTAGCCGTAGCTTGAAGCATTTGGTTGCGTCGTCGTCGTCCCCTCTCTGATTAGACCGGCCGGCCGGCCGGCGAGGGCGTGCAAAGAAGCCGATGCATCACGCACAGTAGCTGCTGCGTGTACTCGTACCAGTAAAATAAAGGAGGTGTTTGCACGAGTGGGTGCATCAGCAATGGCAGCCAGCAGCTTTCACTCACATCACTCTGAGTCTTCTCTCTCCTGCTTTCTTCTCTTTCTCTTCTCTCCTCGTGAGATATGGTAACCTTTCTGTGATGCATCCAAGTAACCGTGTGTGTGTGTGCTGGATCAGTGGATGGCATCTGTCTGATGATGATTTGTTTAGTGATTCGGTGTCAGGGCTGGGAGAGCACCCATCAAGGGCGTGCGTGCGTCCTGAGCTGGTGCCATGTGGAGCTCCTCCCCTCCTCGTCGTTTGGGGATCCGATGTGTGTGTGTTTGTGTGTGTTTGGATCCTGATCTCTGATGAGCCGTTTCTTTTTGTTCCCACATGTGCTTAAACAATGCTAATGGTATCTTCCCCACTCCCCCAGACAGCTACGTCTTCCTCACCAAGGCAAAGGCAAATGCAGGTCCCTTGTTGTTGTGGCTGTGGAGTGGACCATCTCTTCTGCTTGGATCCCCGTTGCCCTGCTCGGTGTGTGGTGTGTCTTGGTGGTGAAGCCGCACCCAACACAACAGTGTCACAAGCGCTTCAGAGTGGCCGGAGCTGGAGCTGTTTTCGCTTACATTTTCACTACTACAAAAGCGTAAGAACGCCCCCCGTTTACATTAGGGGCGGTTCGTTTTACGAGGCGCCCCTACTGACTTGCGGCTAGGATCTTTGGTTACCGGCCGCCCCTATCGGGCCACGGCGGGCGGTGTTCTACGAACCGCCCCTATTGTTATTGGGGGCGATTCGATATCCAGCCGCCTCTAATGAAGGCACGCCTGAAGGGGGGCGGGGTGTGAACCGCCCCGCTGTAATAACATTAGGGGCGGCTCGATCTAGAACCGCCCCTACATGGGTCTGTGCATGCATAAGGCCGAAACCAGCCTCTTCTTCCACCTCGGGACACCACTCAAACTCGAAAAAAAAAAAAAGGTTGGGAGGCCTTGGGCTCCTCCCAAAAATTACTCTACTAAGGGGGGGAGGTTTTCAACTCAAATCCTTTGGTGGGGAGGCTCAAAAAGGTAAGAAAATGCTAATCCTACCACTTAATTCGATTTTTAATGGTTAGTTGTGGAGTAATTTAAATTTAGCTTTCCTCTAACTTTCTATGGTGCTTGAGCTTTATATGGAGCAAAGTAGAGCTTAGGTTTGGAAGTGCTAGTGGAGATTAGTAAGAGTATTGAATTAGACCCATTTTTAGTGGCTCTTACATGTGATTTTAGTGGAGTAATAAAATAGGTAGGGTTTCATGTGTTCATGGTTGATGAACATGTGTTTTTTAATTCTTAGTTTTAATTTCTAACAAGTTTTTTCTCTCATATGATGTGCAAATGCGGTTATTTTTTTTTTTTCTAAAATTTTCTAAAATGATAACCTTTTAGTGTGTGCTATAACTTTGATATTAATGTATTTATTAATTTTAACCATTTAGGGTTTGCCATGCATATGTACTCATATATATGACTAACTACACATTTAATGTTTTTTTTTCTTTGTTGTATTAAAGGATGGAGTACAGGAATGACCGGATGTATGGCACGTTAAGGTGGAAGGATGGTTTTCGTGGACGAGGTGGATAAATTTATTGAAGCCGCCGAGAATCATGCGAAGACATTGAAAAAGGATATCATAATATGTCCGTGCGTGATTGCAAGAACGAGATAGCATATAGAGATGTGAAGATCATCGACAACATTTGATTACACGAGGATTTGTTGCGCATTACACGGTCCGGATTCATCACGGTGAAAATTATGTTGGTGAAGACGTCGACTTCAAAAATCTAGGAGATGACCCCGAAACCCTAGAGCGCTTCTCTCGGTGTGTAGATAAGCTTCAAAATAAAAGGAACCCCGAAAGCATGATAGTCAACTACGCGATGATGATGGTAGGCATGGTATGGACACAAATGTCGTTGATGGTACGGGCAAAGGTGATGTTGATGATAATGTCGTAGCACGTGAAGGGGATGAAGATGACGATGATTATTTGGACGACATGCTTAATGCCCTTGGATCAAAAATATTGCGGAACAAATGCGTGAAAGGTATAGAGAACCTAGAGAGAGTGAGAGCAAAGATCGAAGGAAACGTGTATGGTGTTGAAAAAGGTTGTCCGGAACACAATGGACGCTACTATGTTTTGTGCTTGAGCCGTTGATCTTGAAGGCTAAAATACGGTTGGTCGGATTTGTAGTTTTAATGATCTGCTATGCTCTCTTGTCATGGTTCTTTGCCACAACCAAACTTCGCACCGATGAATACCTACCAAGCAAAAAAAAAAGGTTATAAGTCCATTGACAATGAGTGTTGAAAAGATCCATGCATGCCCGAACCATTGTATCCTTTTTCGTGGTGACACGTTCAAGGGGCGGATAAATGTCCTAGGTGCGGAGCTAGTCGGTACAAGAATAACAATCTATACAACGGGGGACGAGACCTCCATTGGAAACAAGAGGAAGAAGGGTGGGGGAAAAAGCCGGCACAAGATTCTAATCTCGAAAAGGACACTCCGCTTAGGAATTAATCCGGCGAGAGAAGAGTTCCCGCCTTGGTAATGTGGTACCCGCCAAAGGACCGACCGCTTGAGGCGAATCTTCCTAAACCCCAAAGAAGCCGCGATTGATGACGTGGTGGCAAAACGAGCGCAAGATAGATGATGATAAGATTGCACACCCTACCGATGGTACTTCGGTGGCAAAACTTTGATAATAATCACAAAGACTTCGCTCAAGACCCGAGGAATGTACGGTTTGGGTTAAGCACCGATGGAGTGAATCCCTTCAATGAGAGGATGACCGACCATAGCACTTGGCCGCTGATCTTGACAATGTACAACATCCCAACGCGGTTGTGCCGGTGCGAAAAGTATCTTTTCCTTACTTGTTCTCATCTCAAACCGAAACAACCGGGCATTGACATTGACGTGTTTATTGAGCCCGTGTTGCAAGAATTCTATAAACTATGGAAGGAAGGGGTGCTGATGTATGATGCGTTCGAAAAGGAGCGCTTCTTATGTCGAGCCATAATCATTGTTTCTATCAACGACTATCCCGCGATGTTTGCTTTGTCTGGACAGATCAAAGGGAAGACTGGATGCGTGGTCTGCTTGGATGGTACTATATGGGTGTATCTAAATGCATCCAAAAAGGTGGTTTACTTGGGCAATCGACACCACTTAAAGACAAATCACAAGTACCGGCGTGAAATACAAACACCGGTTCAACAACACCAGAGATCAAGACCCTCCCGGAGAGACGTCACTATGGACAACATGTGTTCGAATGGTGAAAAACTTGCACATTGTCTACGGAAAGAAGAATCTAGATGGGACGAACAGAGATCGAAGTACACCTCCTATCGAAGGCGTACCTTTCAAGAAACAATCCATCTTCTTTCAAGATCTCGAATATTGGCCAGAGTTCGAGGTTCCCCATGCAATTGATTCTATGCACTTGACGAAGAATGTCTTTCAAAGTACCATGGGTCCGTTGATGGACCCGAATAATTCGAAGGATGGTCTAAATTCACGAAAAGACATGGTGCGGCTAAATGTGAAGCCCGAAGCTTCACCCCGTATTCGAAAGAATGGAAAATACACCCTACCCGCGGCTAGCTTCAACTTGACCCAAGAAGAGAGAAGGGCTATATGCGCTTACCTAAAGGCGATCAAAGTTCCGACCGGGTTTTCAGCAAATAACATCAACAAGCTAGTGTCCATGAAGGACTGTCAATAACACACCGCAAGGCTCATGATTGTCATGTAATGCCGACGGTGTTCCTACCTATTGTGATCGGGGTTATAAAGCCGGAATTCTTGAAAATGGCCATCACTGCATGTGCTACTTCTTTTCGAAGATATCCCGTAAGATGATTAACAAGAAAGAGCTTGTCGAACTACATGATTTCGCGGTGGAGACCCAAAACCAGCTAGAGATATGTATGCCTCCTACTTATTTCGATATAATGCCACATCTCATGCTTCACATGGTTCATCGATATAGGCACTGGGCCCTTGCTACTTGCATGAAATGTAGTGCATTGAGCGATGCATGTCGATTCTAACTCGATTCGTGCATAATCGAGCATATCTAGAGGGCTCCATGATTGAGGGTTACAATCTTGAAGAAGTCGCCGAAAGTCTTTGTCAAGAGTGGCTAAAAGTACGAGAGAGGGATTGGTAAACGCGATTCACGTCATACGGGTAGGATAGCTGGGAAAGGCATCGGGAGGAAAGTATTTGTTGACCAAGAATACAAACAAGTGAGTCGGGCGTATTACGTGTGTGTGTAAGAGTTCAACGCTTATGCGATCAGACGTTGATTACCACTTGGCTCTCATTCAGGAGGCGAGAGGAATGGCCGCTTCGGATGACCGGGTCACGCAACAAAGATAGGGAACAATTAACTTCATGGTTGAAGGACCAAAACATACCGTCCGGGGAAACCGGGGATGATATTACCAAGAACAAGGTTAGCATTAGGGCCATCGAGACAAGTCACCACGTGGCAAGCATACGACATTAATGGGTACACATTCTATACCCATGTGAAGGATAGTAAATGTGTGAACCAAAACAAATGGGGGTTCGAGTACAAGCTATCAACGACAAAAAACGAACGATCACATACTTTGGCATCATTGAAGAAATATGGGAAATTGACTATGGAATGGAAGTGCGGTGCCCGTGTTCAAATGTCGCCGGATGAAACAACACCTAACCGAACGAGATCGGGTTGAAAGTCGCTTGACCTCGGTGATTTAGGCCACCAACGGGACCCATGGGTCGTCGCTTCAGATGTAGCACAAGTTTTCTATTTACCCTACCCGATCGATCCCCGACAAGCCAAAGAGGGGCGAAAATCAAGCATGTCGTTGTCCCCGAAACAACGCGTTATCGGAGTTGATGGCACCGAGGATGTTGACGTTGACGAGCACAATGGTTATGCTGAAATACGCTTTATTCACGCACTTTCCAAACAAGATCCAGTTGTTGAGAAGAAGTTACCCAAAGACATATTGCCATGGGAGCGAAAAAGGAGTCAAGGGGAAAGAGGTCACGGGGAGTTAGCTAGTTGTTATATGTGTGTGTTTCAAAAATGTATCGATGTATGAGTGAGACTACATTTATGTATGTGTGAGACTACCTTTATTCATATAAGAGTCAAACTTTTTCTGTAATTGTTTGGTACTTTTCTCTAATTATTTCAATTACCGCGCGAATTCTCCCCCCAAATGTATGTTGAACTACGACCACCCCGAAAAAGACCGAAACGGTGCCAAACATTGCCGATAGGTCCCTTGTGCCCTAGGACGCACAACTTGTGGAGGACGGTGCGGGATTATTTTGTTTTCAAAGTGTAAATCACCATATTTGGTCACACGCGTCACGTAGAAAAATACAAAAAATCCAAAAATGGCTAAAAAACCTAGGACTTTGCGTGGGGCCATATTTTGGGTGTAAGTGACCACAAAAAAATTTGAGAAAGTTTCGAGTTAGGCGGAGCGAGACGTGCTTCACGCGATGGTATACTCAACCTCTCACGAAGCCTATCCTTACACTTAGGTTTCACATGGTTGTGTGGCCGGTGCGCTTTGCAGTGTGCTATCGGCCTCAAACTTTTTCTGAGGCGTCTACATGGCATGTGTGAAGGCACCGCCAAGTTTGAGAATTTTCTGTAATTGTTTGGTACTTTTCTCTAATTATTTCAATTACCGCGAATTCTCCCAATAAATGTATGTTGAACTACGACCACCCCCAAAAAAGACCAAACGGTGCCAAACTTGCCGATAGGTCCCTTGTGCCCTAGGAGGCACAACTTATGGAGGACGGTGCGGGATTATTTTGTTTTCAAAGTGTAAATCACCATATTTGGTCGCACGCGTCACGTAGAAAAATACAGTAAATCCAAAAATGGCTAAAAAAACCTAGGACTTTGCGTGGGGCCATATTTTGGGTGTAAGTGACCATAAAAAAAATTTGAGGAAGTTTCGAGTTAGGCGGAGCAGACGTGCATCACAGTGGTATACTCAACCTCTCACGAAGCCTATCCTTACACTTAGGTTTCACATGGTTGTGTGGCCGGTGCGCTTTGTAGTGTGCTATCGGCCTCAAACTTTTTCTGAGGCGTCTACATGGCATGTGTGAAGGCACCACCAAGTTTGAGAATTTTCTGTAATTGTTTGGTACTTTTCTCTAATTATTTCAATTACCGCGCGAATTCTCCCTAAATGTATGTTGAACTACGACCACCCCCGAAAAAACCCAAAACGGTGCCAAACTTTGCCGATAGGTCCCTTGTGCCCTAGGAGGCACAACTTGTGGAGGACGGTGCGGGATTATTTTATTTTCAAAGTGTAAATCACCATATTTGGTCGCACGCGTCACGTAGAAAAATACAAGAAATCCAAAAATGGCTAAAAAACCTAGGACTTTGCGTGGGGCCATATTTTGGGTGTAAGTGACCACAAAAAAATTTGAGGAAGTTTCGAGTTAGGCGGAGCGGACGTGCTTCACAAAGGTATACTCAACCTCTCTCACGGCCTATCCTTACACTTAGGTTTCACATGGTTGTGTGGCCGGTGCGCTTTTTGCGGTGTGCTATCGGTCTCAAACTTTTTCTGAGGCGTCTACATGGCATGTGTGAAGGCACCGCCAAGTTTGAGAATTTTCTGTAATTGTTTGGTACTTTTCTCTAATTATTTCAATTACCGCGCGAATTCTCCCGATAAATGTATGTTGAACTACGACCACCCCCGAAAAGACCCGAAACGGTGCCAAACTTTGCCGATAGGTTTCTTGTGCCCTAGGAGGCACAACTTGTGGAGGACGGTGCGGGATTATTTTGTTTTCAAAGTGTAAATCACCATATTTGGTCGCACGCGTCACGTAAAAAATACATAAATCCAAAAATGGCTAAAAAACCTAGGACTTTGCGTGGGGCCATATTTTGGGTGTAAGTGACCACAAAAAAAATTTGAGAAAGTTTCGAGTTAGGCGGAGCAGACGTGCTTCACTGTGGTATATTCAACCTCTCACGAAGCCTATCCTCACACTTAGGTTTCTCATGGTTGTGTGACCGGTGCGCTTTGCGGTGTGCTATCAACTTCAAATTTTTTCTGAGGCGTCTACATGGCATGTGTTAAGGCACCGCCAAGTTTGAGAATTTTCTATAATTGTTTGGTACTTTTCTCTAATTATTTCAATTACCGCGCGAATTCTCCCAATAAATGTATGTTGAACTACGAAAGCACCCCAAACTTTGCCGATAGGTCCCTTGAAAAAAGACCGTAAACGGTGCCAAACTTTGCCGATAGGTCCCTTGTGCCCAAGGAGTCAAAACTGGTGGAGGCCGGTGCGGAATTATTTTGTTTTCAAAGTGAAAAAACGACAAAATGTTTTGAGATTCAAAATTTGAGTGGGCCAAAATCGCTTTTACCCAAAAATGTAAGGTGTTTGTAAGATAAGAAATTTTCTAATCATGATTTGTTTATTTACAACCATATTTTTATTTTTAATTTATCGATAATATGCCCAATATATTTATTTTTTAAAATTTAAACGTGCTCTATAGGGCGGTTCTCGATCCGGTAGCCCACGATGAGTCTCACTATAGGGGCGGCTCCATCGGGGAACCGCCCTTATAGTGCTTCCTGTGTATACATACCCGAGGCCGATTCGGGCGCCGAAATCGGCTAAGTCTGGGCGCGAAATTTTCACACCGACGCCGGCCGGCTGCTGAAATTTTCGCCGCCTCCGCCGCCGCCACATCCGCTCCCCGGCGAGTCCTCCCCGGCCCGTCGCCGCCGCCACATCCCTCTCCTGCCTCTCCCCCCTCCTCCTCTGGTGCCGCCATCCTCATCGCCACATCCCTCTCCTCCCGCCCCAATCCTCCCCGCGCCGCCGTCGACCGTCCCTCCAAACCCCTAGCCATCGCGCCGCGTCTCCCCCTTCTCCCCCCGGGTCCCGTTGTCGCCCCGTCTCTCCGGTCCCATCTCTCCATCCCCTCCCCGTCTCCCCGTCCCCATCTCCCCATCCCTCCCCCGTGCGCCCGCCCGCTCTTGGAGGCCGCCGCCGCGGATTCGGATCGAGGCGAGGCACCGCCGCCGGATCCGCGAGGGCCGCCGCCGCCGGATCCGCGAGGACGCATCGCCGTGAGTTGCGGGTGCTCGCGCCGCCTCCCCCATCCCCGCCCACGCCCGCCACCGCTCTTGCGAGGGTCATCGCCACCGCGAGTTCGCCGCTTCTTGGCGATTACTCGCGCCGGCGGAATCGGTGGTGCCGGCGGAATCTCCGGTGACCTTGCCGGTGGTGCCTTGCGCCGGTGAGTTACCGCTTCTGGTGGTGCCTCGCGTCGGTGAGTTCCTGCCGCCGTGGTGGTGGTGGTGCCGGTGAGCTTTGGTGGTCTTCTTCTTTGGCCTCGTGGAGTTCTTCTTCCGCCTTTGCCGGTCTTAGGGGGACCCTTCTTCTTCTTTGTTGTAACACCCCAAGTGTTACTTATCGCTTAAGCCATGGTTTGGACAAAAATAAGCTTCTTTTATGCTTGATTACGTTGTCGGCCGACGAGATGTGAAAAGAATCAAAATCCGAGAGTTACCCCCTTGTCGGAAACCCTAAACCCTAACTCTTCTTTACCCCTTTTCTATATTTCAAAATCTATGCAAAATTTGACAAAACTTCCAAAAGCTACTTTGTAGATCTTTTCTTGATGAACAAAAGATATGTACAAAGTTTTTCAAGTTTTTGAGTAATTTTAAAAGTAATTTTGAATTCAAAATTCTCCCTTTTTGACCCCATTTCAAAAGTCATATTTAGAGGCAGAATTTGAAAATCTTCCAATTGTGAAAATTGTAGATCTTGAAAATTAGGCCAAGTTGCTTTTTGAGTTTTTTCGAGTTTAGTTCAAATTTTGAGAGTAATTTGACAAAAATCAGAGTTAGGGTTTGGTAGCTACGGTGTTTGGGGAGAAAAGATCTCCCGGTTTTCCCGGCCACCGGTCGCCGCCGCCGTGTCCTTCTCCGGCCTTCCGTGACGCGCCGAGGCTGCCCATCTCATGCTTTGAGATCGTCGTGAGTGTCGTGGTGTCGTCCATCCGCAGATCCCGGCCGTCCTATAGAGCCCAAAGACCGACGTCGTCTCCTTTTCTTCTTCTCCCGACCGTCGACGCCGACGTCCTCGTTCCGCCGCCTTGCGCCGCCGCTAGCAAGCTCCACCCAACCAAATTGAGCTCGCCATCGACGACTTCAACTCCTTTGCGCACCCATTGAGCCCCGCGCAAGCATGCCCTCGCCGCCGGAGTAGCCCATGCGCCGCCATCTTCTCGCGGTGTGAGAAGTGCCGTCGAGATCCGCCCCGCCATCAACCGGCCGACACGGTGATGCCCCTCGCCCTTTTTCTTCTTGTTTCAAACTTTATTTGCCACGGTGAAGCTCGTCGGCTTGATGGTTTTCGCAGAAGGAGTCCCTTCGCGGCCGAACGCCACTTTGCCGTCGGCGCCGCCGCTCCTCGGCCCATCCGCACGTGGTCGAGGGCCCACGGACCATCTCCGGCCGAGCTGCAGTCACCCACGAGCGCGGGCGAGCATGCCGGGTGCTCATGCGCTCCTTCCCCGCCGCCCACCGAGCCCGTCGATGGGAACGGCCGAGTTGCCACGCCGCCGCTACAAGCTTCCGTCAGTGTCGTCCGGGGATCTCGAGGTGAGAATTAGAAAAAAAGTTAAGGGGCTAAGTGAAAAGTCGTGACTTGCTTGAATAGTGCTAAATAGTGTATTGTACTTATTTGTAATTTTATAAAAGGTCAGGGGTCTTTTTGTAAAGTTGCTAGGCCAGGCTTTAACAGGCCGCTTTGGGCCGGCCTGTTACTGTTCCTGTGGGCCGGCCTGTTTACACAGTGCCAGGCCAAGCACAGTACCGGGCCACTTTGAGCCCGAGGGCGTTTTTCTTTTTCATAAAAGTTTTATCAATTTCTTTACTTTTGAATAGTCTTTGATTCTTTCAAAATTCATAGAAATTTGAAATTAGCTCCTTAAATTCTGAAAATTTTTGTAGAAGCTTCTTATGAGTATATGAATCCATGAAAAATTTGAAACTTTGATTTTGAGTAGTTTTTGCATGATTTAAAAATACCAATTTTAATTGAAAAATGCATCTTCCATGATTTTTAGAAAATAAAATATTTATCCAAAAATCATAAAAATTTATTTGGTACTGTTTTATGATGTGATCTACTTGTATAAAAAGTTTGGGGTCATTTTGAGATGTTTAATTTATTTGTTATTTTATGCTTTATTTGTTTTATTAGAAAAGGCAAGTAGTAAGTGTTTAATGACTTAGGTTTGATGTGTGATTTGGGATTGTTTTGTGAAACTTGGATCATACCACAATAAAATAGTCCTTGAGAACTCCTTAGGCAATGGTGATGATATCTTATAGAGTAGTTCAACAAGTTAGTTTTGTTGGGTTGCAACTTTATCGTGAAGAAAAAGTTGTACTTAAGTGTTTATTATTTCATGCATCATCAAGCATCATGTTTACCATTCCATCACGCTAAAGCATGCATCATCATCTACGTGTAGAGTATACGAGAGTGAGTCGGATCGTGTTGATGAAGCTTTGGAGAAGGTGTTGATATGGTTCGCGATGATCAAGCTTCTCGGAGAAGATCCGTCCGTCGATAAGGATGATGTCAAGTTTGACTTCGACAATCTTTCTACAGGATCGACTTTTTCCTCATAATCTGAGCAAGCCCCTGAGCATAAACCCTTCGCTATTTTATAAATGTTTTATTCACCTTAAGTCTAGTGCAATGTGCATTAAGTTAGTAGGAGTTGGTTGATACCGTTCTTTCGCATGATTACCTTGATCTACGCTTATTCGAAATTTATCCCACTAGTATGTGTAGGTCGATCTTTTATGCTTAGTAATGCCTAGACTTCGGTAGAAGTCGAAAGTGATGGTTTCATCATTCGCGAGATATAGGTTTTATCTTTGTTCCTCCCCGGCTATGGAAAAAGAGAACACCACGATGGTGGTTCATGAGAATAAGTATGGTAGTGATGAATTTGAGATCGGACGGGGCGTAGGTTGAAAGCCGGCGGGATACCTAGCCGTGCTTGTCCCGTGTTGGTCGATAAGGACCGTCCGTTGTTTGGATTGTTAAGTTCGGGACTTTTTGAACGCTAGTACGCCCGAGGCCTTCGGCAAAGGCACGGCCGCCTGGTTGTCACCCCAGTCGGTCGACCCTAACTAGCCACATACTCCGGTAGGCCGGATCTCGGTGGAGCCAAATCGGGAATGGCAACCACGCACCGGGAGTGGAGAGATGGCGGGAGTAACGTGTACCCACCCTCTTGGGTAAACCGTCATTGTCATTAGGGACCGGCGGGGTAGGGAGGTGGAGTCTTTGTACTCTCGGGTGGCGCAGCCTCGTTCCCGCTTTGGACAAATCGAAAGAATGTTGATATATGCAAGCTTAAGTGCTACATATGTCGTGTGGTTAGGGATCCCCACCGGGTATTAATCGGTTCATGAATCGCCGTTGCTTCTCGGTTATGGAGACCCGTTCTTCCGCCCATTCATCGTAGTAATTGAAGAAACAAGGTTACTCATGGTTTTGCAAGGAAAAGAGATGCGAGAGATAAGTTGAGATGTGTTGCTTAAAAAGTGTTTGAGATAGAACAGGTGCAAATCTAGCTTTATTTATGCTCCAATAAAATTTATGCTAAAAATATTGAAAGTAAGGATCCACTTGTAGTAAGCTTTTCTCGCAAACTCCCTTCTCTAGCTCTACTTCCCTTAAGCCAAAGATATCCTTGGAGTCTTTTCTTTTTTGTCGGGTAAGTCTTGCGGAGTACATTGTGTACTCGGGGTTTGTTAACCCTTGTTGCGTCTTGACTCTTTGCCGCTAACCAAGGTTGTGTCGGTGGGCTCGACATGACTTGGATGTCTCCTATAGTTAAACTCATCTTCCACAAATTAAGTTAAGTTTACTCAAATGTAACTCATTCACCTTTTGTAAAATTAATATTATTATTCTTCCGCACTCGATCACGTATTTTTGTAACAAATGTGGTAATGTTGTAGCTACTCCTTTGTTGATCCCGGTATGAGAGTGGTGTAATCGGGGTTTCCGATGACACCGACAGCTTTTTAAGTTATTGGGTGCTTCACGACAACTTGTTAGAGGTCTTTGGGACAAAGACAAAAAGCGTGGGCCCCGATAATTAGGAGGTTCTCATCACACCCCTTTTTTCCGCTACCTCTCGAGGTTTGAGCCGTTGCCCTTTGCTACATCACAGTAGAAATTTGAGCCGCTGCTGCCGCTTTGTGGTGAATTGCTTTGCCATTTTGTGAACTAATGTGAGGGATTAGGTGCTGCCTATGATGCATTTTTTTTTAATCGAGCACATGCCACTTTGCCTATGATTTAGGATGCCTATGATTTTGAACTGAGCTATTGCCACTTTGCCTATATGTTGCTATTTTTACTACTTCGATGTCTTTGTGATGCTCCAATTTTCTTTAGCTCTTGCCACGCCTAAGATGCTATTAGTTTCAACCTTGAGATCTTTGTAATTTGTTGAGCTATTTTTTTTAGCTCTTGCCACTTTTGTGATGCTATTTTTTCAACCTATATGTTGCAAAATTTGTTGAGCTATTGCCACTACCGTGATCTTTGCCAAGTTTGTTGCTTTGCCTATGATGCTATTTTTCATCATTGTGGTTAGCATTTGAATTGAAATGCCACAACCTATTTTTCTCGAGAATTTAGCATGTAAGCATGGCTTTCTCTTCAATATTATTACTTGATAAGTTGAGTTCCAAAATACGCATTCAAGATCACTTCGATTCGGTTGCATTGGAACAAAAAACACTACATTCCTTTTCTTGACAATGTGTTCTCGACTTTGGCAACCGACGAATTGTTCTATAGAGGATATCTGTGCTTATTTCAACTATTAGTTGAGAAAGCTAGATGGCTAAAACATGTGTTTATCATCCTATTATATGCTTAATATAGGTTTTAATATCGTTCACATGTATTCATCTTCCAAAAACACTAGCTTTTAACTAATTTGAAGTATAAAGTCTAGTGTATTGTTGGAAAAAAAAAATTCTTTTTTGAAATTTCAATTCTTGTGGTGCATGATGCCCCCATATGTTGTATGATCTGCAGTTACAACCTTGTAGACTTGATTAAATGGTCGTCCTCGACACTAGTTTTGTTTGTTCCTACTCTAGAGTCTGAATCGGATGTAAACATCTTAACCTTGACAAACTAAGTGTTACTATGGTTTTGCTTCTTTCATCGAGATAAGCCCTTTAAAAAGATGATTTCATTGAGGTTTTTTTAAAAAAAAATTATATTTTTCAATGAGAAAGTGCAAGTGAGGCCCTATGATGGGTACATTTAAGGTCACTATCTAAAACAGAAATGTCTTCTCGTCGGTTACCTAGTTCATTATTCATGGAGTGAAGGGCCTTTTTTGTATTGGTTTTCAAATCCTTGAGGTTTTTTTTTAATCTGAACTAGATTCCCGAAATTCCTAGAGCAATTAACCCTGTCTTATATACACCTAGATATATCTTTGTACAAGCATGACTTATATATTTTCTTGAATTCCTATTGCTAATATTGTCTAACTTTTAAATAACTAAAACATGAGCTGTCTCATACTAAAACATGAGCTGGCTGTCTTGTTCTTTGCATTTTTAAATAACTAAAGCATCCTGGGCATCACTTGTATTTGGTCTTTGTTTTGAATGCATTTTTGGGGTTGGCTTTGGGCATCACTTGTATTTGGTCTTTGTTTTGAATACATATTTTTGGGGCTGGCCGGGCATCACTTGCAATGATGATCTTTTTATATACTTGTATAACTTTGTACTTGAGGTAGTGGCATATGCAATGATGATCTTTTTATATACTTGTAAAACTAAGTCTTTGAGGCGTGGCATAGGCAATGATGCGATCCCTTTTAAGCCGAGGCGGCGACTATGATGATTGTAAGGCCCTATATTATTGTAACATTCTAAACTTGGATGGCTTCTAGAAGCAACCAGTTTAGAATTGATGAAGTGACAAAGGGGCAAATCTGAGTTAACTTTATAGACAACTACTCTAATTGTCTTCATAACTACTCTATTTGGCATTATATTGTGCTCATGTTTTTACAAGCTCACTGTCCTTATCCTGCTCACTATTTTTTCTATATGCTCACTGTTCCACTATATAAGCAGCTATATAAGCAGAAGCTCTCTCTCTCTCTCTCTCTCTATAGCCTCCTCTAGCTTCTCTTCCCTCCCACTCTTCTCTCACCTTCTCTCTTGGCCTCCTCTCTATGCTGTCATCATCATGGCAGCAGCTAAGTTGAAGCTCTCTCTCTCTCTCTCTCCCCCTCTAGCCTCCTCTAGCTTCTCTTCCCTCAACTCGTCTCTCACCTTCTCTCTTGGCCTCCTCTCTATCTTTGCCATCATCATGGCGGCAGGCTAAGTTGAAGCTCTCTCTCTCTCTCTCCCCCCTCTAGCCTCCTCTACCTTCTCTTCCCTCTCACTCTTCTCTCACCTTCTCTCTTGGCCTCCTCTCTATCTTTGCCATCATCATGGCAGCTAACTAAAGCTCTCTCTCTCTCTCTCTCTCTCTCTCTCTCCCCCTCCCTCCCTCTAGCCTCCTCTACCTTCTCTCTTGGCCTCCTCTCTATCTTTGCCTTCATGATGGCGCAAGTAAACTTGCTTGCGGCGAAAAAATTTTAGCGGCTGGCGGCGTAATTTGGGTTTTTTATATGGTCACCGTACTTTCTATGTGCTCACTTTGTTTTTATATGATAACCCTTTTTGTATTTGTCCCCCTCCCTCCTTTGGCCGATGATGAAATTGTCACATTCCATAAAAAAATATAGCCTGATGATCATGAACTTGTGAGGAACTGCCATCATTGCTAGCCGCCCCTACATTACCTTCATTACCTTTTTTCGTTCGATGCCCTTATGCTCCAAGTACATGATCAAATGATGATTGACATCTATCCGAGGCCTCTAATGTTTCTACTAGTTTTTTGCTCGATGATACAAAAGGGTAAACCGAGACTACATGATAGTGAACCCGCTAATTTGAGAGCAAACCACTACCGTCATTTTATTTCTTCATGAAACTAGGACCCTACTTGGCATATTTAACGCCAAATCTTTTTTTTTGTACTAGACTAAATCGAAAAATGTCCCCGACAAGAGACAAGGCACCCCGTAGCCTTGAGCACGGAAACCCATTGAAGAGGGAGAGCCTCATGCCATGACTTTCGACGAGTTCCACGCACAGGTAGACAAGAGTATACTCGAGATGAAAGATACAATTGATCCGTTCACGGATGAAGAAGAGGGAAGAGAAGGAGAGGATGATGACAACTCTAATGAAGATGATGATGGCGCGAGGGTTCCGAGGAGGGATATGTAAGTCCCGAGGATCCTTTCCCCGCGAACCCGGCATAGGCCCACCGAGGGACGACCTGGACAAAGACTTTGACCCGCGAACGAGGAGAACGAGGTAGAGACACAAAGCCTTAGTAATCAATTTTTGCTAATGCTTTTATCATGTCACTACCATTAACACTTTGGCCTCCCGTGTACATAGGTCCGTGATGAATCTCCTCCAAAACGACGACGATGTCGGCGTCCGCGACGCTTTTCGTTGAAGGCACCGAGAGCAACAAAGAGAAGAGGCACGTGCCACGAGGTGAACAATACCAACTCGCTCCCGAACCCCGGACCGACCACAACCTCGGCGCCAAAGAGGAAACGAGGAGGGATAAGAAAACCAAACCAAGATCCCGACAAGAACGTGGTCTATGTGATAACGGAGGTCGGTCCGGGAGGGGACATCCGTAGCCGGAGAAGATGAGGGCAAGATTCCGTAATTCGATGGGCGCCCTTGTTAGAGATCGGGTTGAACCCGGCTATCCCATCATGGCCGAAATACCGGACGAGACAAAGAGAGGCCTATGGAACAAGCCGTTAGTCAATTTCAAGTTTCCATCCGTACCGGGGAGGCCGTGAAACGTCAAGCCTTTAGGACAATGGGGGAGATATTCCGACGTTGGAGGTGTGAGCTCAACACCAAATATATCCAACGTGGCACGCGGCGCCGTTTCACAAGTATGGGAACATAACTTCGAGAGTCAATGGGACGACCTAGTGGCTCAAAAGACTACGGCGGAAGCATTGGCCCTCGGTGCCGTAACGGCGAAGCTAGCGAAGAAGAACATACACCCTACCCATTTAGGTTCCGGTGGATACTTTACAGCAGAAAAGACTTTCCTAAAAGAGGGACGAAGAGGCGGAAGCGGTAGGGATTCCCGTGTGCGAATTTGGGGATACGGTCAAGGAATTGGATACATGCCGGGGAGCACCTTATCGTCCGGTTCTTCCCTTAAGTTTGACAAATCGGAGACTCAAGAGGTAGTATCAAAGATATTGGAATACGGTCAAGGAAAGGAGAAGGGCTCATTCAAACCTTCCGGAGAAGGACGAAATTGACACTTGCCTTGGGAAACGCCGAGCACCACAGGCGCACCGGGGGCATAGGGAAAAGAACAACCCGAGACATGGCTTTGAAGAGGACCAAAGACACATACAAGAAGCATGGTAGAGACCGAAGCGTCGGAACTTGAAAGCACAATCATGGCCATGGTAGCGAAGGCGCCGAGGAAAGAGGGCTGTCTGCGAACCCGCCGCCCAACTTCGCGATGGTCGGGAGCCCTCCGGAAGTTCCTAGCGAGCCAAGGTTCCACCGCAGGCACAACCGCCGCCGATCGCATACGGGGAACCAACTAGTTACCAATGTGTGGTTCTCGTCGGAAGGGCTCAAGTTGTCAAGGTTGCCGCGAACGGTGAGGCACATCCCCGGGGGCGGGTGGCACGGTAAGCCTATCCCTGCCAGACTACACTAGGGTCGAGGTGCATAGCGTGGAGCCCCATTACATGGATTATGACCTTGAACACCCGACTCTCGAGGGAGTGTCCAAACTCGGGCAATGCATTCGATAGTTCATCCTCCGCACAAACGAGACATCGTGATTAACCGGTTCTTCGCCTCCCCCACCCAATTTTCCACGGCTAGAAGGAGTTATCGAGGAGGGGAGATACTTTCACCAACACGTGGCGAAGAAATGCCCGAGATGCCACACTCCCCTCCTCGTGACCGACAAATGCCCGAGATGCCACACTCTTCTCCACGTCCTACTGAGCGCGGTGCCTTCAAAAGAAACTCCGGTTGAAACGGAGGTGCCCCGAAACAAAAGCAGAGGTGCCTCCGAAAGAAACAGAGGTGCCTCCGAAAGAAACTTCGGGGGTAAAGAGAAGCGGCAAATTCCGGACATGCGGCTTCCGCCAGGGGCCTTTCGTCTGCGAACAAGTTATGGCATCGAGGATTTTTTTGGGAGGAGTCGGAGCTTAGGAAAAAGTATCCAATCCATTGCGGGCTCGTCTTTGTGCCGATGAAGGACGTCTGCGTTGGTGTCCGGTGGTTCGCCCATGATCGGTTCAAACCCACGTAACCAAGTCAAAGAAGTAGCGGGACATACTTCCGACCCTTCAGATCACCAATCACTTTCCGGCCAAAAAGTATCCCGATGTTGGAAGAATCGGATGGTCAAGGAACCGCCCGAAAAAATATGAAAGAGGCAAGATATTCCTACCAAACGATGTCATGCGAGAAGATGCCACGGGAATGAAAAAGTTTCATGATTGGTACTTGTTGGTATCCGAGAGGACGGACATAACCGAGATAACACTCCACTACCCCAATAACCTTCTCGGTGGACCTGGTGGTGAGATTGCCTTCACTTTCGATGACATGCATACATTGTATCACCTTGGTGAAATGGACATTAATCTAGTTCACATCTATCTGCATGTAAGTCATTTTCTCTCTTAATATGGTATGATTGCGATATTTTGATAACGTTGTAACTAACCTAATCGATCTCTTTTAGTATGCAAGCGCACCTTGCAAAACAGGTTCCAAGTCTAAAAAATGCATACATGGATCCTCGACAAATAGCACAAACACGCTTTGCATTTCCCGAGCAATGGAAACTGGATAGCAAATACTTAGCGGGTGGATCGACCGTGGAGGAGAAAGAGAAAATCCGGCGAGAAGGCAATGAAGGACGCTGGCCATTAACATGGCGGCATACTTAGCCGTGTCTTTCAAAAAAAATCTCGAAAACAATCATAGTATATGGCTACCATACCACTTCGGGTAAGTTCAATCTGTATATAAAGGTTGGTTAATACATATTATACGCAAATGAGTTTATCGTTTTCCTCGATTGAATTTATGCAAGAACCACTGGATCGCTATATGTGTCGATGTCGAGATCGGCGTCGCGTGGGTTTTGGATTCACCGCACACTCCTCCGCCGCACATTATTCCGACTTCATAGCGATTCTCAAATCGTATAAATAACGACAATCCTCTTATATGATTCAATATAACCTCCTAACTTTTTTTTTGTCACATACTAACATGTTGTATTTGTGAATATCAATTTCAACGAGGGCATACCGTTGGTATGTTAAAAAGTTGAATGGGAGACATCTTGCCGAATGAAGAAGGGTGAGCCGTGTCCAAAACTGAAACTTGTGTAAGTATGACCTACCTCGATCTTGCATAATCTCAAATGCATTTGCTAACAATTTTATATACACAAAGGTGCCAAGCAAAAGCCCGGAAGTGTTCACTTTGTGGATATTACGTATGCATGGCGATGAGTAACGATCTTTCGTACACGAGACACCCGGATTTGGTATATATGCTCATTCCTTTCTCTCTATGTATATGCTCACTATGTGTTTCTATATATAGGCTAACTTTTTATTATCTCCTAATTGTGTAGGCGAGACGCCGTAGGGACAAAAGGGGACCCTTACCGAGATGATGACCTCTTGGAACTCGTGGCTAGCCTTTGTGACTTCATATTAGATCATGCTATACATCCAAAAGGTTGCTACCTTGATCGTACTTCGAGTTGCGGAGAAGAATCCACAACTTCAACATTTTCGTGAGTGGGAAAGGCTAGCAATAGGGAGGTGAAGTAAGAGATGAGATTGAACTTGTAACTTATGTGAATAATGAATGTTTATTGTAAGATTGAGTAATGGAGATGATACTTTGTGAGTTATGTGAATTATAGATGTTTATTGAATATAATATGTATATATTGTGAGAATTGTGAATTATAGATGTTTATTAAATATAATATGTACATATATTGTGAGAATTGTGAATTATAGATGTTTATAGAGGCGGGTATATATATTTGAGTTTTGAATTTTTTTTTTTTGCCAAATCCAGGTTTAGGGGGTTTAGAAACAACCGTTTTTAGATTAAAAATGGGCCGCCTCTACAGTTTTTCCTTTTAGGGCGGCGGTTTTAGAAACAACCGCCCCTAGACAAAGGCGTCGCCGCTGCAATCGAGCAACCCGGATGTTTAGTACCATACCGTGAATCTTGAGTAGGGGCGGTTTTATATTGAGCCGCCCCTAATGAAAGGCACAAGGGACCACTCCTCGGTAGGGGGCGGTTATCCTTATTAGCCGCCCCTTTCACGGGCGTGGAGGATCGGATGTTGTCATGCTTGGACCTAATGAACGGATATGAGTTATAGATGGGCACATGGACGTGGCCAAGAGAGGAGGATCCCGGTTTTGGTCCCAAAAACCCGCTTGAACCGCCCCTCAAAACGGTCAAGGCAAATGAACCGCCCATCCATCCCTCGAGCTACAGAATTTGCGTTTAGTAGTAGTGTTTGGAGCCATCCATGATTTGTGACTTCTTTGGGGCTCTAGTTTTGGTAGTAACAACATTGTATTAGTGTTTGGAGCGATTTGTGACAGAGTTGTTTTGTTTCATAATAAGGACTCCAGTTTTGGTATTAACAACATTGTATTGTGGAGTTTAACCTTGTAATGTAATAGATCTGAACCATGTTTATTTTCATGTTTTTTTTTGAACTGAGGAAACCCCATTTCCATTACAAGTAACGGAAATACAAAGCATGTTCGGAGGAGTTTAGACAGAAACAGAGTAACAACTGAGATGTACTACTAATGACCTGATGACTAAGGGACTAGACTTAACATGAGGTTTATCAACCCCACCAGAAGAGCTGACCGAAGAACCAGAGCCCTACATGCAGAAGATACATAGGGTTTCATAACATTCCAACGACAGATTACTGCCAACAGCACACGACAGATACAAAAGAGTAGCCGTTTTCCATCCTGTGGGAGATACACTCGTGCATTTGTACTTCCAACATTAGTGCTGATCTTCAGAATCCTTGTCTTCCAATTCGCTCTGCTCCTTCTTCTGCTTCTTGTTCAAGAGTTTGACCGCATACTGCATAGTCTTGGTGATTGCATCCTGAATGGCTTCCTTGTCAATACCTGCATATAGACCCGCCCAGTAACACATGAGGGCACATGCATGACAGATAATAGAAAGTGGTGATGCTGGCTTGACTTTATCAAAGCAACTCTTGTTTCTAGCCAGCCAAATTGCCCAGCAGATTGCTGCAATGCCCAAAGTATGAAATTTTCTGTTATTAGGTAGCCATTTATCACACCATCTCCAGGCCTGTGTAAGATTTTTTAGGACATCCCTAGCACCAAAACAAGTAGCAAAGTTTGCCCATATCACTTTAGCAGAACTAATTTATTTTCATGTTTGATAAACGACTCTCCGGTTTAATTTGGACTGATATAAGATGATCATCGAAAAACGACAAATTGTATTCACAAGGTCCATTCATCGCTCACATTCTTTTGTAGTCGTCACTTCAGGAATCCCCACCTTTACTGAGTCCCAAACACTTTGCCCAAGGCAATTTTTCGGGCACTCTAGGCAAAGACATGCTTTGTCGAGCGTCTCAAGATCGGCACTCGGCAAAACGAAAAACGCTCGGCAAAGTCACCCTTTGCCACTCGACATATCCTACCTTTGCCGAGTGTCGGAAAGGTAGCACTCAGCAAAGCGAGCTGCCATCAGCCTTTGCCGAGTGCCAGGATGAGGGCACTCAGCAAAGACGTTGTCACCGCCAGACTTGTCGTCACGTTTCTTTTCTGTCAAGTGCGATCTAGGCACTCGTCAAAGCCGACAAGTGCGCTTGTTGTGCGTGACATTCACCAATGACCTGGTCTAGTGTTTTTGTGCCGGCAAAGGAGGCGAGTCGGTAGTGAATCGAAATAAAAAAAAAGTTCAGGACTGGCGCGCAGAAGAGAATAATAATAACAACAAAATCTGGAGTCTGTGTGTGTGACCATGGGGATGCCTTTATGTACGACTCAACAGTATCGGTACATGTATTGCCCCTGGCCGAGCTGAGTATATGCTAGCAAGTACGGTAAACACCTATCTCACCTTTCTTGAAAGCACACGCAGCATCAAAACAGAATCGTTGGCCTTCCCCGTCATGCTAAGCGCGCGGAGGTCACGAAACAAAAGTAATTAGTAGGCAAACTAGTATAATGCCCGTACGTTGCCACGGTTTAATTTAATGAATGCTTTTAAAAACAATTGGGTGATGAGATTCTTTTAGGGGTCCTACTACAACCAATATGATTGAAGAAGCTTTACAAAAAGGGTTCTATCCGAGGAAAATCCAACACAAAGAGGAACACAAGAACCTAGTGCAGGCATATATATGGTGTTTTTTTAAAAAAATTTCAACATAATTTGGAATTTGTGTGACTCCAATAGGTCTTTTACTTTCTAGCCCTCGCTGCATGAAAAAATTTCAATGTGTACCCCTTGTATTCTATGCATATTGCACGGCAAATTATTCGACTGCCAAAGGCTAGCTATAGGTCTTGGCTCTAGTACGTGCCATTTACTTTGAGAAGGTGTACTGGACTGGACTGGACAGCACGGTAACATCCTTGCAATCACGGCTAGCCGTATGTCTCCTCACTGCACGAATGACGTAGCAAACAGATGAGAGGTTCATGCACAACATGGCAAGAGTGACAATAATCTGCAGATCGAGCAAAGAGGGGTCGTCACCATGCCCGTACCAGATATACTCTAGGTAATTCAAGGGCCATTTGGGACATTTTGTATATGAGTATATATATATATATATAGTTATTATATATGTAATAATACGTATAAGAGCATGACTAATAACAAAGCCAAATATTGTATTGTCATACCATTTAATATCCATCTAAAAGCTTGACCATAAAAATAATTATGGTTAAGTTAATCGTTTTATGACTGATAAGCCGGTTGATCCTGTTTTGTTTTGAGAGAAAACACTATTTCGTGGTTGATAAGACAGGCTCATAAGTTGAAGCGAACAAGAGCTGCTTATACATGCTACGACATACAGTACATCGTTAGTTGCCGGTCCACCTCAATATTCCCTCACACAGCTTCTTTGATTACGTGCATCAACTGAATGTAAACTTCTATTACCTCCTTCACACCTTCAAAAATGTGCCCTGCTTATATTCTTTTATTGTAAACTTGAACAAGAACACCTTGGCCTTGAAACATGAAGTTCTAGACTTTTCAAATTCTTGGATAAATTGTTTGACCATATACACTTACGGCGTTTTAACAGGTTTCTAGTCGGATTAGATTCCCTTCAGAAACGTACCTGGCGTGGGCCAAGGCCCAGGCCCAGGCCCAGTACGTGGTGCGGCTTGCAAGGCAGCAGCCAGGGCCCAGGAGCCGTGACATACGGCACGATCCAGAAAAACCTTTTCCCTACGCTGCATGCTCCACTGCATGGATAGAAGAGAGATAGAGAAATGGAAAGTCACGTGCCTTTTTCTTCATTAATTAATCTCCATATAGGAAAAAAGCGGGCCAGTGGAGCGCGCCACGTAGCCCGTTAGTCTGATATCCGTCGGATCAAGCGAACAAGTGATCTGGTCCGTTCGTTCAGGGTCTTCGCGGGTCTCCTGCCCGTTACGCCGCGAACCGGGCCATCGCGAATCCTCGCGAACCCGATCGTGGGCGGCTCCCGCACCTCCGTCCTCCTCCCGGCGCGGGCGGGCGGGCCGGCCCCAGCGCGGATGGGGTGCCGGCGCCGTGGGCGCGGCAAGCGCCTCCCCAGTTGCGACCGTGCTGCGCGCTCCAACAGGCCTACCCGGCGGCCAGCAGACCACGGATCACCTACCGCGGAGCCGCGTGAGCCTGGCGCAGCTCGCCGGTCGGCCAGCCACCGCCGCCGTGTCCGTCTCCGACTAGATCAATGCCAGCATCCGCAGACCGCCTCCTGAAGCTTTTCATCCTCCGGCTCATCTTCCCCTTCCCTGAACTGGCGCAGCACGCCGGCCGGCCAGCCACCGCCGCCGTGGATGTCTCTGACCAGATTAAGGCCAGCGTCCACAGACCGAGCCCATCTAATTCATGGGAAGGGGACCAGAGGACGAGCGACTTCCTCAAGCTCCTGCCACCGCGACCCTCTCCTACCGCGTAAGCCGCCCTCTGCGGTTCTACCGTGCCCTTTTGCTGCTGTAGGTGCCATAGAAGAGATTGTCAGATGCGCCATCACCACCCAAGTCTGTGCCGTGGAAGGAGCTATTGCCTTCCTCCAGAAGTGCAGCTAGATTAGTTTCAGAGATCTGCCTCTGCCTGGTGCTGTTGGATGCTGCCCAATATCCAGCTGTTGCAAAACAGCAGAACTCAATCCTGATAACCAGCAAAATCGCACGTCATATGTATGGCTCTCTAACATATTTGTTTTGTCTATTTTCTTTTTTCAGATCTTCCAGATGTCAATGAGGACTAAATGATTAATCCAATAACTTGAGCAAGCACCTGTGGTGTGAATTCAGTTTGGAAGATCAGGTCTGTAAAGAATATGGTGCCATGGTTAGTATGTTTCATCTTGATGAATTGACGCTGAATCCATTCACAGAGACAGAGAAGAAAAATTCAGATTTACTTTTACGCTTTTCTGAATCCAATATTACAGTCTCATACTTAAAAATATTACCTAAGAGACTAATCATGTTTGTGGACTGTTTGTAAGTATGACATCAACATAATTTGCATAGCTTTATCTAAGCGCGTGTTTCAGAACTTGATAAGATTCATTCATATAGAAGGCGTATCTAACATATAATATAGTGGCCAGTGGTGATTTTATATATAGGGCGCCAAAGAGTCTCTTTTGTAGCTCATGACTCCTTATTTGCAATTTATTAATTATACAGTAGTAGTCATGCACTGCAAAAATAGGATATCTACATAAGTAGGCCAGAAGTTACATTTTTCATTAGGGTTGGAATGGAAATCTTAAAGTTTTTACTTAAAATAATAATACAATTATCCTTTTCTAACGTTCTAAAACTTGCTGTCAATTAAATCCAGCACATGCCTCGATGTGTAGAAGAATTGCAATTACCTCATAAATTTTGAGGATACGTGAGGAAATCAGACTTATTTTAGCGTACACCACCAATCCTAATTCCAAAAAAGAAATGAACACACTAAGAATCTCATTATAAGACAAATTTAAGTGACCCAAACCTAAAACTAGAGATGGATAAATGGTGAAATCTTATTCTCAGAGGTGTAGTTATGCTGAAATAATTTTGACACAAGCAGTTATATTTTGATCAACACATACAACATACAGTGCATATTGTAACATTGCTGCAAGTTTTTGAACAAACTAATTTATTTTGCTGATAGAAACAGGCTTCAGATCATACTGACATTCAGTATATGGCCACTAGGCAAGCAGTTTTCTGTATTGGGAAAGCTGAGTCTCTCTTGTTATCAAGAAACCAATGCATATTAATTTTCCTCTATAATTTACTAGCAAAAATCATATCTCATTATTACGGTACTAATGCCCATGATGCATTACATGTCATCAGGTGTTAAAAACAATGCTGCTTACTAGATTACTTTCTTGAATGTCAAAGGCACAGAGGATCAGGCAATTGAGTATGGAAATCTATTTGTTTATGTAAAAAAAAAAATTCAGTTCTTCACATCTATGAGTGCCTGCAGTGCAATTGACATTTGACGTCCGTTTTTTCAATTGCCTCTGAACAGCGAAGGAATCAGAACGCGGACTTGGGAGAGAACAGGACATACTTGGGAATGTGCAGCCTGTTCATCCGAAATTATGAGGCAGCACTATAGTATGAACATGCTATAACTCAAAATATGACATCCTTGCCTTACTCTCGTGTGTAATTTCAGCTTGGATGTACTGCCTTTAGTACTGCGTTCTTGGTCTGAAAATACTTGCTCTGCTAATTGCAAGTGTAGTATGTTAATTACTGAACCTTGTCTCACAGGAATACCATAAAAATTTTCGAGGCTGCTAGTATAGTGGCGCAGTGCATTGGGAAGCTTCTAAGACCATTTGGCATGCTTATCATGGGTTTTCAGTGGCTGATAGTCTACTTAATGATAGAAATGGTACTGTTGCATTGCTTTTCTACAAGCAAACTAATACTACTAGATTTTATGAACACATAACCGTTTTGTTAATTATTTGGTGCTTCAGTCCCCGGTGCCTTATTCAACTCTAACAATTAGATATACAGTTTTTCACAACAAGGTACCTCATGCAAATTTAATTACAACACACTTGGGTCCAGGCACAATGATATTTTGTGGAAATATTTGATCTCCTTATCATGCTCTGTAAATTAACCATGATTCCACGACAGTTTAGCTCAACTCCAAAATCCTCATATATTGCTAATGGTGATCTCATCGCTCAACCTTTTGCAGTATTAATGGTAAAAAAAATATAGGTGAACTCAAGGAAAGCGCGGCAAAGCCGCGCTGAGTTTTCTAGTTATTACTTAGATAGTGTTTTTTTTTTGACATGTTAGATAGTGTTTTGTAGCTGAATATATATACTTGGAGTGTATAGTGTTGGGTGTGTGTGTGCCTCTCACTCTTGGATTGGATGCATGCATCTCTACTATAAGGCACCACTTCTTTCTATTTTTAGACTGACAAACAACAACCAACGGATCCACGAACGGAGGGCCAGGATCGAAAGTTTGTCCAGAGGTCTTACACCCCCTCCAACGCCGTGCGGTGAGGCACCGACGCAGGTGAGGCGCCCCAAGCGAACAGGGTTCGACTCCTCCCACACGTTGTTTTTTTTACAATTTTCAAAGAAAAAAAACGCTCGCCCGACCACCCTCGCTACCCGGGCTCGCAACGCCTCTCTCGGCGCCCCAACCCTAGCCGCCACCTAGGCTGCCGCCCTCGCCATCCGCCGGGACGCCGCCCTCACTGCCGCCATACGCCGACACGGCACCTCCTCCTTGGCTCCTCCTCGCTCTGCCCCGAGCGTCATCCCCGTGAGCGGAGGCGGAGCGGCATCCTGCGCTGCAGGTCAAAGATACCGCGGTGGAGTAGAAGGATCGGCTCCATCGGCCACATCGCGATCGCGCCAGGGAACCGTAGAAGGCAGGTGTCGAAGGGCAACCGGGATCGGCTCCATCGAACCGTAGAAGGCAGGGGTCGAAGGGCAACTGGGATCGGCTCCATCGGGCATCGCCACATCGCGGATTGCCATCGCGGGTCGCGGCATCAGCCATTCGGCGAGCCACGAACTGCAGGCGCGTCGGGCATTGAATTGAACTGATCCTGATTACGGGACGGCAGGACTGCCGGAACGGTGAGTACATGCATAATAATATATATATAATTATATATCTCTAATACTTGATTACTAGGCACTAATCGATGTCTCGATCGGTGCTAGGCACGAATCAATGTCTCGATCGCAGAATAGGGTTCTGCAGGGCGGCGACGGTACCATGGAAGGCTAGCCAGGGGCCAGTGGTCGGATCCGCAAGTGCCGCCGGATTCTTTCTCCAGTCGTGCTAGGGTTAGGAGACGGCGGCGGCACTGCTCCTCCACGCCCTATCCGTGTCGTACTGGAGCCAGGACATATTCAACTACCACGAGCAATGACCCGATGACTTCTACGACGTCTGTGGAGTGTATCCCGACTTTCCGTTCTAAATTCGAGGTATGCTGGATCCAATCCGCATTGGCGTATCCCAGTTAGCACTCATGACTCAGCGCCACTGCACAATCGTTCTTAATGCCTGCGTTGATGCTTCTGCAGATGATTCCCTAAAGGTGTTCGATCAAATGGGCAAAGGATGTCTTTTTTTCCTACAATCCTGAAAATACCTGTTGGACATCCATCAGTCCTATAAGATGGTGGTGCCGTTGCAGGTATTCACGTCAGTAGAGATCATACTCTATTTTTTGTGTTTGATTGAATCATGGGATTCGTGATTATTTCTATTTTTCACTGCAGGTTAGTAAGAAAAAGCTTTGTGGTTTCTATCTAAGTACAAGTTGGTAAGGATCTGCCGCCTTCTGTAACTTCAGAGCTGCACATTGGATTGGAAAGAGGAACAAAATAATGACAATGCCTCAGTGCAGGTGTACGGGTAGAAGACTCCTTTTGCTCGATTAGCAACGGAGAACGAGCAGCAGATTGCGGTTACGAAGTTGTCCCTACTCTCTGGGTTAACTACAAGGCATGAGTGCAGTTCTTGAACGAGTTCCGGCATGAGTTCCTGAACGAGGTCTATCTTCTGCTCAACGTGCAGGTGCTTGCATCCCTACTCCTATCTTGAACATTTGGCAATTGGCATTGCTCAGTGTACTTGAATGTATCAGTTCTTTTTCTTTAAATGTACTGTTGAAGTAGTCCCATCACATCGTTCTTGAATGTACTAATCCACTAGCATCCCTACTCCTTGTTTTTTGGTTGACGCGCTCAGCTGCGTTTCAAATTTTATCATCAGATGATGAAGACAGTACTTTGGCACTATCCGGTGGGCAAGATGAATGTGGGATGGATGGCACACATGTCCAACCAGATGTCGGGGCAATCAGTTTAGATGAAGTTAGATGGCAGAAGGGTTCTGCAAGTTGCTTCATGCCACTCTGGTATGTATACTCTTTTCATTCTCTTAATTGATTTCAGCCAAATGAATCTTGTGGTGGAAATGGCTTGTTTCACCAGGGGCATTCCGCTCTATTGTGATTTTCCATAGAGTTCTGGTTTTAAACTATGCTAAAGGATATAGTAAATATGATAGGGTATGGAGCTTTTGCCCATTGCATGAGAAATCTTGCTGCACAAAGCCAGATTCATGTAATTCTTATTTGTGTCTTTGGTGTGGAGACTTTAATGGAACACTCCCAATAAAATTGTTAGATTTATATAAAATAGAAAACATCCTATCCAATGTTGCATCTAGAGTTGCAACATTTATAGCAACCCTACCTTGCAATTGCTTGGGTCAGTGATGCTGCCATCGGAGTATTTAGGCAACCTCCTGTTACCTCGTACGCAACATGTAATTTTAAATGTTAACTTAACGACAGATGCCTTCTTTTGTTCTTTATCACATCAACATGATTATTCTAGCAAAAAAAATTACCAGGCATAGAGCAGATGAATATACTATTCAACTGAAGGTACCTAGAGGGTGTAGAGGCAAGCTTATTCGTTTCGCTCAGCACTAACCTGATATTTTGATGATGCTTGAAACAACAATGGAACAATTGCGAGTAAGGTTAGGATGCAAAATTATTCTGTCTTGAACTTATTTCAGGGCTAACTTATTTTCGCCGCCAAAAAAGAAAAACACAATATGATTCTCATCGTGGAAAGGGCCAAGATAATATGATTCTCATCATGAAAAAACACAATATGATCACGTTAGGAGCTAGCTGAGGAAAAATGTTGTTGTTTTGTTTAAAGATGTTAAACACTTCCTAATTGCATGTTTTTTAGCACTGAGCAGTACTAATTTCTGGATTGGATTTACTATGCCTTTCAATTTCTTTTAGGCATGCCTCATGTTAGACATTGTGGTTGCTTATCTGGTCAGAAGAAGCAATTTTATATTTTTGATAAGTATAAACAAATATAAATGCTGATATGTCGATCATGACAGGACAGCATGGATATGTTTGTCATGCGGTCTTCTTTTAAAATTAGCGAAAGTTCCTAATCCAGCATTGGTATTACTATATTCAAAAGTAATTAGAATGGTAGAAATTCATGCAATGTATATATTGGTTTTTTTGCAAGTGATATATTAATTTATTCTGCTTCTGAATTGTAGTTTCAAGAAAGCAAAAATAATATCACATTCAAAGAATTGGCAAGAATTTGAGTAGAAGCCTGACAATATCATCAAGCATGAGATTACTAAACTCTACTACCATTCAGTAGATCTCTACTATCATCAAAGCAAATCCAACCTAGAGAGAAGCCGTTCAGAGCAAGTCCGAGTAGACGTGCTTGCTCGAGCATGTGGAGGCAGAGTGGCAGACCAATAGGCAATGTTGCAGGAGCATAACGGTGGAGGGAGAGTCGAGGTTGAGATGAGCGATGTAAAGTGGATTTGATGTGTTTTGCACATGCGTAGTAAAGCTTTATTTGGCAATAGCCTTATTTTAAACCATATTGTTGAAAATCCGTGATAATAAATCTTTCTTTGGTAAAGAGGTGATTTTCCCATAGTAATATTTGATTTAATTATTTTTTTTCTAAAATTATGTATTGTGCAGATAAATCATTTTGTTGTTGTTTGATTTGCATTACAAATGTCACCGTAAGCGTTAGCACGGGCATTATACTAGTTGTTGTAAGGTGCTTGCTTGATGAAAACGGCCCGGCTTCGTTGTATCACAAGCAAAACGGGCCTAGCACCCCAGTCCAACGGAAGAACACATATAAAGGCTTGGGCCTAACTCAACCCAAAAGACTAGCGATAGGTGAGGACGCCCCATCCTATATGTTGTGCTCCCCCTCCATCGATTACCGATGTGGGACTAAACCCAACAATCTCCCCGTCACACATCGGACCCAACTCTTCCATCACATGACAACCCATGTGATCTCACAGAAGAATTTTATAGGCCCCGAGTTTTAATTCTTCAGTCACAAGGACTTTCGTGACCCTTTAGAGACACGAGCTCCCCCGTCAACATGTGACCCTGAGATGTTTTCACGAGGTTTTCATGACCTTTAGCTCTCGATACCACTTGTTGTAAGATCTTGCTTGCGGTAAAAACGGCCCAAACCAGTTGTATCACAAGCAAAACGGGCCTAGCACCCGAGGTCTAACTGACGAACACATATAAAGGCTTGGGCCTAACTCAACCCAAAAAGACTAGCCCGATAGGTGAGGGGACCCCATCCTATATGTTGTGCTCCCCACCATCGATTACGATGTGAGACTAAACCCAACAATCTCCCCCGTCACACATCGGACCTAACTCTTCCATCACATGACAGCCCATGTGATCTCACAGAAGAATTTTACAGGCCCCGAGTTTTAATTCTCCAGTCACAAGGACTTTCGTGACCAACGGCCTAGCTCGTTGTATCACAAGCAAAACGGGCCTAGCACCCAGGTCTAACGGAGCAACACATATAAAGGCTTAGGCCTAACTCAACCCAAAAGACTAGCCTGATAGGTGAGGACTGCCCCATCCTATATGTTGTGCTCCCCCTCCATCGATTACCGATGTGGGACTAAACCCAACATGCATGCCCATCTTTCTTGTCTCTTCTCATGAGAGATTTATATCGTAGCTAGCGTGTACGACTATGGACCTATGGTAAAACAAGTCCCCTCCTCGTAGCTATAGGGTGTCAACCCCAAGTGAAATGTGAGTCGGATCCCTTGACCACATCCTAATCGGTGACCCAACCGACTCCTGGTCGGTGGGCCACTGTCACACAACACTATGAGAGAGAGAGGTGGGGCCACGGGAAAAATACGAGGTTCCACGACCCACTTGATCCACGGGAGTGCTGACGGTAGCAGGAAGCACCGCCGACCCTCGTGGTTCGCTACTGGACCACAATGCCACTCCACAACGTCGTGTATCCCTACTCCGACCTCGATGCCTTGTCCCCGGTGTCATGGCCGGCAACGTGCTCCATAAGGTACATCTACAAGTTCTAACCCATGAGATGATCTACACTTGATCTAGTGGTCACCCTAAAAGTCTTGACAAAATAGTCTACATGCATCATGCATGATGATGAGGGGCAAATAGTATACTGTTTCTGAATAGCCACAAAGATGAGATGGAGAGATCGCATGATGATATATGAGGGTCAAGCAGTGGCAGACGGTGGTGCACATGTACGTACAGTAGACAGTACAGTGTGCAGGTGCAAATGGGGCATCATGCCTGCATGATGCGTGGCAGGTCAAAAACAAATGTATTCATGTAACACGCGTACTGCTACTGCTACTGTTTCTTTCCATTTTTTCCGTGTGTATGTGTGAATAATGGAACAGTAAATTCACTCTCACATCACATGCGTCTCTCCAAATTCAGATCACGTCCAACTGTACTCCGTATATATACTAGTAGGAGGGCACAAGCATCTTTGACCAACGAAACGCATGCATGAGGGAGCGAGATCGTCCAATTAAACAAAGTCAACTGTGGCGTAAAAACAACGTTGGATCCATCAGGCCGACAGTACGATTTCAGCACATCTGGGGTGTTTAGTTGGTGAAATATTTGGGGTTCGAATGCTTTGTAGAAGACTTTTTTTTGTTTGTATTTGGTAATTGTTGTCCCCACCACGACTAATTGCAGCCAAAAAGATTCGCCCCGTCTTATTTACTTAAATTTGATGCTCCATGGATACGTTAAAAGATTTGATGTGACCGATGAACCGTGAAGACTTTTTTGGGTTGAGGGTATGGGAACTAAACATGCCCTTGATGATCCTCCATGTTGCCGGGCCTGGGCCCGGTTTGGTTATATATTTTGTTTAGTTCGGTACAGGCCGGCCCACATTATATAATCTCTAGTTTGCTACATTGCTCGATCGAGGCTGAATCCTAATAATAAGATTTTATTCCCTCGCGCCGCGCATCAGAGATGAAAATCCTATATCGAGGGCTCGAGGCTGGATCTATCCATGCACCAGGCTCTTACTAGTGATGTTTTCTTCAAAATCCAAATTGATCGCACCATTTTCGTCGACTGGCAATCTAGTTTTCTTTTAAAATTACCGGAGTGGCAAGCCAGTTTAAATCAAATCCTGTTCGAAATTAAGGAAACTAATAAGAAATACTTACTCCCTCCGTCTCAAAATAGTTGTCGTTTTGGGTGTTAAGTCTTATGGCTTTGATTCGATTTGTATAAAATACGTGCAATGTTTAAATTTTGAAATAAATTTATTAAAAAAACTAGACTTAAAAGATCTTTTCGATGATACTAATTACTTAGCATAAATATTTGTATATTTTAAAAATAAAATTGCGGCGAGTTGTTTTACCGGAGGGCGAAAACGTAAACTATTTTTGAGACGGAGGGAGTATGATTGAAGAATATGAAAGGACAGTTGCACGGCAAATTTACTAAAATACGATACGCATTATATACTGTTGCTTGCCAATATGCCATGAGGCTCGTTCGTTGAGATCGAACCCATGATTACCGAAAGTTCCGGATCATTTTTTAAACAAATTCTCCGGTGACTTTGTACTTGCGTTGAGAAAGGACAAACGAATAAAAGTGGTTTTGGATAAACGGGCGCACGAAGAATTGAACGTGCACACTTATCATTCAAAAAGTACTCCTAAGCCACTAGAGGTCGTAGGTGGTTGCAGGCCGTACACGGCACATGGCGTGGGCCAAGGCTCAGGCCCAGTACGTTTGTGCTCCGTACTGCATCATGGATGGTAGCAAGGCATCGCCAAGAGCCGCATGGGTGATCTGACATACGGCACCATCCATCAAAACCTTTCCTGTTGCTCAAAAAAAAATCAAAACCTTCCCTCCGTTCCTATAGGACTGGCCGTGTGGTGATCTGATCTGACCGTGTTTGTACGAAAGGGCGTACAGTACGTGGCAATGCCTGCAACACGTACTGCATCCCCCGCCATCCAAAATTCCAAATCCAAAGGCTCCAACGAAGCACTGCTAGTCCGTTCCTTGCCGCACGTTCATCATACGTGCTACGTACATACATACATACATACATACATACATGCATGAAAGAACATCACAATTCTATGTGTTTGAGCAGCACACATCAGTGTTAATTAATTCGAGGAACATGTTGAAATACTCCTTTCTTTATCAAATACATAGGCTGGCAGTTTAACCTGCCGGCTTCTCTTAAAAACACACACACACATGTTGAAATATGTTACATAAACATAAAAGTTGTTCGGCTGATTTTAGCTGATTTTGGTTGATGTAACAATATTATAGAGAATAAATTGAAATAAAATAAAACAAACGAACACGTTCATAGCTGCGTGCCTGACTCTACCACAACGTACAACAGCTGGCCTGGGCCTAAACCCACATGGGGAATCGTGTCCTGACTTGTTCGTGGAACACAAGAAATGAACACTCCCTGCAAAAATAGTAACAGAGACAGAGGAACAAGAATCAGCTGTTGCCTCTCTACATTTCTAGAAAAAAAAACAGATCAAATGAGGAAGCCAGCGAATCAAAGGCAATCCCTAACCATCTTTTGCTGGACACGTAAAGAATTATTAAAGATGGAGAGAGCGAGGTAAATTGGGGACAAGTAAAGTTAAATGCGCGTCATATTTGTTTACATTTATCTTTAACAAAGACTCAGCATTAATTCAAAAAAAAAAGACTCCGGGGTCCCCTAACCGGATCTTTCAAAAAAAAAAAAAACAGAACAAATAATCAAGCTCCCAAAGATGAAAGTGGACTGGACTGGGGAGCTGATGCATGACTTGGGGCAAATAGAATCCCAAAGTACTGTCTGCAGCTGGAGCAGGGGCAATGGGTCCCCAAAGATTTCCTGAAAAGCAGGCAGGGCCCAAAGATCAGATGAGCACCGAGGGACCAAAGGCTGTATGTCCCTTATTACCTGATGATCCCAGTCTGAATAGGTAAAGACGGAGGTGAGATTTCTCATCTGTCAGTCTGGCTTACTACTTCTCTAATTATGTCTTGATACTGCATTTTTTTTGAACGTGCAGATGTTAATGTATTTTTCTATATATAAACTTGTCCAAGGGTTTGAAAGCTTGGTTACAATTTGAAAAGTTTGAAGGACAAAGCAGAGCTAAAAATTGAAGTTGAGAAAAAAAAAACGGAAGTAACATAGGGTCCCTTTGGTTGTGCTTTTAAACTTGTTTTTGCTTTTCCACAACCAAAACCCAATACAAAGCTTTCCAAAACCACAACTCAACCAAACACACACCGAGTCCTAGAGTCTCACAAGGTAGGCATCATCAGCTCCTGATACTTTGCTTTTGCCAGGCGTGACTTGGCCTAGCACGCCAAGAACGAAAATCTCTGCACACCACAGGCAGCAGCATGCAGAGCATGCATAATCTATCTCCAGTTCTCCACAAGTTAACCCAAGGCATGGCAGCCAGCCACCACGGCTAAACTAACTGAACAACAACACACAAGCAAGCTGCCTTGGCGGCTTGGCCGGATCGATGGCCGAGCTCGCGTCAGGTGCCGTGAGCTCGCTGCTGGGCGTCATCCGCAACGAGGCGGCGCTGCTGGGCGGCGTCCGGGGCGACGTGCAGTTCATCAAGGAGGAGATGGAGAGCATGCACAGCTTCCTGGAGCACCTGGCCCGGACGGTGCCCCCGAGCGGCGAGCACGACCCCCAGGTCCGGACGTGGATGGGGCAGGTCAGGCTGCTCGCCCAGGACTGCAACAACTGCATCGACCTCTACCTGTACCGCGGCAACCCGGAGATCCACCTCCCCAAGAGCGGGCCCCTCCGCTACCTGTGGTGGGCTCCCTGGTTCGTGCAGAAGCTGGTTGCGCAGCACCGCGCCGCCATCCAGCTGCGCGAGCTCAAGGAGCGGGCTCGCGACGTCGGCGAGCGGCGACAGAGGTACGGCGTGGAGGTCCCCGAGAAGGCCACGGCGGCAGCAGAAAGTCAGCTGTCGTCGGTGACAAATGCTGGTGACGGGGCGGGAGACGACGAGCCTCAGTTTGATCGCCAACTGGTGGTGGCAACGGCGGCCGCTGACATTTCTGGTGGTCTAAGGGCCTTCTTCGAGCCTCCAACCCTTGACGACTACTTCGAGGCGAAGCTCGTCGCGTGGATACGTGGGCGAACCGACACCAAGACCCGACACCAGGACCAGACGAGACGACCACCCAGAGAACCGGGATCATCCGTCGCCGTTGTTGTGGCACCCAACAGGCCGCCGGCGGGGAAGGAGGAGGTCCAGGAGGAGGACGACGAAGGCAATGATAATGGCGACAACGACGACGACCATGATGATTATGACAACGGCCACGACGACAATGATGATGATGAAGACGACGACGACAACGACGAAGACGACGACAATGACAATGACGGTGGAGGCGGAGTCGGCACTACTATTATGGATGAAGCTTCGGCCGTGGCGGAGAAGCGTTCTGGTGACAGTGTCGTCGTCATCTCGGTTGACATCCCGACAGTGCACTGGGACGGCTGGGATTCGCCGCCACGACCCAAGGATATCCTCTACTACATCTTGCGGGCGTTGGCGCTCAAGATCAAGCCAGGAGGCACAAATAAAGGCAGACAACAATTCATATCGGATTTGAAGATTCAACCGAAGGCACATAAACGGGCCATTTACCGGGAAAAAAAGGACGTGTTTGATGAAATCATCAAGGACAAAATCAAAGAAATGAACGTCAACGAGAAGTTTCACGAGGTCCTGATACATATTAAGGAAGCCAAGGGCAAGCAGCTCCGGCTGGACCGGAAGCAGAGGAAAGACATCAATCAAGAGATCTCTGGTAAAGACCTATTCGTACTCATCATGTGGTTGGTGAACCCGGCTACTGCGGATGAACAAGTGAGCAAGAAAGACATGCCTACACTAGAAAGATGGAGCGACAGCATCATCAAGGAGGCAGCCAAGAAGCTTAAACATCATATACAAGGAAGAGGAAAAACCTCAAAGCAGAATATTTATCTCCGCAAAAGCCAATATGAAAATATCCTGAAGGAGGTGTTCTACAAGACCAGCAGCAGTGAGTCCCTGCAGGCTACTAGTACTAGTACTGCTGCTGTGATGGTCGAGGATCAAATCAAAGAGATGATCCACAAGGTTACAGAGATGCTACAAGACCTGCAGGAAGATAACAATTCAGGCAAGCAACAACAAGCAAGTAGACCTGCTGATGGTGAGGATCAAATCTCAGATGATATTGTCACAGAAGCTGCAGAGAAGATAAACAATATCCGGCGGAAGGTTAGAGAGCGACTGAAGATCCAGTGGATGGTGGACAAGATAAAATATCTCCTGAAGCGTAAAACGGCCCTGATTCTCCTTAACACTGATGAAGAGACAATGGATGGATCCATATGGGAGGAGACCAGAAGCAGTGCTCTGAGCCTGTTAGACAGCGCTGTCATCGGTACACTGATCTTCACCACCACAGCAAGCGCCCAGAAAGCCAAACAGTATTGTCATCCACGGCATCAGGAACCTATACAGTATTCCCTCGTTGGACTATACCATGATACCGTGCTCAATCTTACAAGACAGCACAGGAACTACAACCCTCAGATTTTGCACGCTATCTTGGACCAGTGTGAGCCATATGAGTTCTGTATGAAGATCTTCGCTCATGCTCTGTATGCCAACCCCAAGAGGACCAGCGAACAACTATTCAATCTTCACAGTACCCTGCAGGCGGTTTCTCCAAGATCATTTGCCAGTATTGCTAAGAAGATGTTCAAGTTCTCTTACAATGATTTGCCAAAAGAATATAAGTCCTGCCTGCTGTACCTCGCCATCTTCCGGCCAGGACAGAAGATCAGGCGGTCAACCTTGATCGGACGGTGGGTCGTAGAAGGGCTGATAACAACAGAAGACTGGCGCTGGTCCAGTTCAGTTAACAGAGCCAGGCGTTGCTTTGACGCGCTCATTGACCAATGGCTAGTTTATCCTGCTGACATTGGTGCTACAGGGGAGGTCAAGAGCTGCATGGTGGGTGATCTAGTTCATGGGTTCATTACCAGGATTGCAGAGAAACAGCGCATCATGGAGACACGCCTTTCACACCACCTGGCCTGTCACTTCTCCATTACCAACGATCTTCGTCTCCGTGGCTCTGACAAGATCGACGACTTCTTGCGTAACCTCTCTCAACCATCTCAATTTTCTCTGCTCAAGGTCCTAGATCTAGAAGGTTGCCATTGCTTTGGTGCCAACAGCAAGCGCTACTTCAAAAACATCTGCTACAAGATAAAGCTGCTTAAGTACCTAAGTCTAAGGAGAACAAACATTACCCAGCTGCACAGTGAAATTAATAGCCTACACGAGTTGGAAGTATTGGATATCCGGCAGACCAAGGTGTCCCCATCAGCAACAAGGAATGTACGCCTCCTAAAGCTGAAGCGCCTGCTGGCTGGTGATCCAGCAAGCCTAGGCAGCACTGACACCAGAATTTGCATTGATGACAAGAGAATCGCCACCACCAGTGTTGAGATTCCTGAAAAGGTTGAAAACATGGAAGGCATGGAGGTACTGTCCAATGTGAAGCCACGGAGCCCTCAAGATTTAAAAGACATTGGAAGGCTATGGCAGTTGAGGAAGCTCGGTGTGGTTATCGAGGACAGGAAGAAACACCTCAAGGGTTTGCTTCAAGCAATCTGGAACCTTAGTGGTTGCCTTCGGTCTCTGTCAATCACTATTGTTCCCAAAGTCGGACACACTTCCAGCAAAGGGTCACAGGATAGTATTATTGACTTCTCTAGCCTGAAAAAACAGGACCTCAAGGTCCTTGAGAGCCTAAGCATAAGTGGAAACACAAAGAAGGACCTTGGGAGCCTAAGCATAAGTGGAAACACAAAGAAGGTTCAACTTCTTGATTTATTGTTGGACAGAAGGGATAAGGAAAATAATCCTCTTACCAAGGTATCTCTAAGTAAAACCGATTTAATCCAGGAAGATATGGAGGTCCTCAGCAATCTTCCTAAGTTACTATGTCTCAGACTCCGGCACAAGGCATACAACCACAGCAAGCTCACATTCAAGGAGGACCAATTCCAACATCTCAAATACTTTCTTGTTGAAGGCTCCAACATGACTGACATCATTTTTGATGACAAAGCCGCTGGTGAGCTCGAGAAGATTGTATTGCCCCTTTGCGATGGCCTAAACCTTTTTGGAGTCGACAAACTTCAAACATTGAAGGAACTTGAGCTGAACAGCAACGGAAGCAGCAGCAATGACAACAATGGCAGAGGCAAAAACAACATCACCGTCGTCACCGACACCAACACCAGCATTGCCACCCCCACCACTGACACCAAAGCTGCCGACACCATCGCCAACACAACCACCAGCAGTGCTACTCCTGCTCCCACTTCTGATGTCGCCATAGCTGTGGCCCGCGCTACCTCCAACCTTGTCGCCACCGCTGCCATTAAAAGTGCCGGTGATGCCGCTGCTCCCACTACCGATGCCACCACCATCACGGCCCCCACTACCTCCATCCTTGTTGCTACCCCCATCCCTAACAACATCGCCACCACTAGTGCCACAACTGACAATATTAACACAAAAAGTCAACACTAGCATCACAACCTCGGCCAAAATTGCCGCCATCGCCGACAATTACACCGCCGCCACGGTCACTGCCACCACCGGAAGTGCTGCTGCTACTCCAACTATTGATGCCACCATCATCATGCCTCCCACCACCTCCAACCTTATTGTCACTCCCTCCATCGACATAGGCGATCCCAATGCCACCCCCAGTACTGATACGACACCCTGGCCACCATTGGCCAACACTGATCCACCAATGCCAACACCAGCACAAAAATGCCACTGCCACCAACAACATCAATGCTGCAGCTGCCACACCCACCATTGAAACTACCAGTACTGCCACTGGAACCAACACCAGTGTTACCGCTACCGATACTACCACCGTTGCCACCAATGCCACCGCCACCACCACCACCACCACCACTAATACTGCCACCCCAACCGGTGAAAGCAATACCGCTAGCACCAATGTCGACCACACTGTATCTATGGCCCACATCACCGACATTGCCATCACTAGCATAGCCACCAACAACGTCACCGTGGCTCCCACCGCAAACACCGAAGCTTCTGCCCCTAACACTACTGACACTTCTGATGTTGTCATTGTAGTCAAGAAGACCAACATGTTCCTTTCAATTGTTGAAAATGCTAAAGGAATAACCAAGGTGACTCTTCGTGGTACAATGTTGAATGAAGATGACATAAAAATCCTTGCAAAGAAGCCAACCATACGCTGTTTAGTTCTGTTGGACAAATCTTATGACAACAGCAAGCTTACTTTCAACAAAGATGAGTTCCCAAAGCTCAACCTTCTGATTGTTGAGTGCAACATCATGGAGATCAGCTTCGCTGCTGGATCTTGCCTGAAGCTCAAGAGGCTCGTTTGGACCTTCAGCAAGATAATAACTCTTTCTGGCATTGACAACCTTCCAAGATTGAACGAGCTTGAGTTCAAGGGTGATTTTATCCCTAATGAGGTGAGGCAGGCCATTAATAAGCTTAAAAATAGACTTCATTTAACACACTATGAGTCAGAAAATCAAGACCGAGCAGAAGGAAACCTGCTAGAAGAGAAGAATGTTGCAAAATCCCGCCGCTTCTGGAAGAATAAGGGTTGGCGTTGGAGGAAATGAAGGTTTTCCTTTCGTCATCCAAATAATTCCCTCAAATGGCTTGTATTTGTGTGCTCATTTGGCTTGCTATTATGTGTTTATGTTTGTATGTGTCAACTGTGTGGTTACTTGTTCTACATGTGTGCCTGAAATGGTTGTGTCTATGGCTCTATGCTGGTGGAGATGGATTGTGTGGCTTTCCTATGAAACGTCATGCTACATGCATGGTTTCATGTAATAAGTGTGATGCTTGTGTGCACATTTGACTTGTTAATGTACCGTGTGCTGTAATATATGGTTTGGCTTGACGCAGAAACTCATTATTGAAGCGGTATGTGTTACAATATTTATTGCTACTGCATTATATAAGAACGGGTGCGTTCAAACCAACATCTGCGGTCATGCCCGTCTAGGCACTTGAAGCATAGTTTTATGTATATATGTAGAATTTTTCTAATTAAGGGCCTGTTTGGAACACATGAATTTTACAGAAATCGTACAGGAATTTATAAGACTCAATTTGATTTCATAGAAAAACACAGGAATAGGGAAAAAATATCCTGGTTTCCAATTGAGGGCTATTGGGCTGTATAGGAGCTGTAGGTTTACTGCACAATGTACTCAGTCTCTTGGAACAAAAAAAGGGTGACTTGAGAAAACTCCCCAATCAATCTTCATCGTGTCAGAGCTTTGGTGAAGAGCAGCAACGGCGGTGGCAACCAACTTGGCCATAGGACAACAATGCCATACTGGAGCTGTTTGATCCTGGTGAGCCTTGACACTCATGTGCACTTAGTAGTTCCTTTATTTTCGTTTTTATCTCAACTGCAACTTTTAGTTTCGTTACTGAAATTCAGCCTTGGTCAGTTTAGATAAAAAAGGGTGGTACCATGCTGTGTGGAGGTGTGTGCAAGATGAACAAGGCCAGATGCAGAGGAGAGAGAGGAGGCAAGTCTGCAGGGCAGTGAAAGGGAACAAGCAAAGGAGGAGAGCGTGGAGGCATTCCATCGAGCACGTGTCGTGCACTCGGAGAAGGAAGCCTCGCAGCCTATCTGCCGAACCTGAAAATTAGCCTCTCCCTACGTCCTTCCCTCCTCTCTCACTTGAGAAGACAAGTGGGCTCGTTGAGGAAGATGGTAAGGTTTTGCATGATCGGTGGTCTGATAATGAAGATGACAGACAGAGAGACAAGCGAATGCATTCACCATGGATTACAAGCAGAAACAGACATTGAGGACGTACTTCGTGGGCGCAATGCGGCTTCTCCTTCTAGGGTTCCGACCACGCGACCCTGACCGGCAGCTTGGCCGCGGCTGGCACGGTGGCACCGGCACCGGTGGCGGTGCCTGGCGGCCGCAGCTCGCGCACCTCCGGCGGTACTATCACGTCGAGGTTGGGAAAGTTGGGCTCGGGCCAGCCTGTTTGTAACTTTCATGTCCCATTAATGATCTGAGCCAGCCAATAGCTCAGGCCCGGCCCATTTGTTGCACGGCCCACAAAGAGCTGAGAATCGAAACATTTTGCCTCATTGATTCGATTGAGCATTGTGTATTTCTGTTACAGGTGAGGTCGAGTAGTGTAGTGTTGATGATGCAGCGTGGTATCCCAAACCTTTTAGCAAGCATGATGAGCAGCTCATCTGTTTTATGTAGCCAATGACAAACTATTTAGTAAAAAATTGTGACCCCAGTGAAACACACGGGCATATATCTAGTTGAAAACATATGATTGTGAAGTTGAACATGTATGTATGTATCTCTTTATCAAATGCATAGACCGGCCCAGGCTTCTCTTTTAAAAAAAGGAAAATACATATTGAAATATGTTTACATAAACATAGCTGACTACCTGACTTTACCACAACGTACAGCAACGGGCCTGGGCCTAAACCCACATGGGGAATCGTGTCCTGACTTGTTCCTGGAACTCAAGAAATGAACACTTCCCCTGCCAAAAATCGTAACAGACAGAAGAACAAGAATCAGCTGTTGCCTCTCTACATTTCCAGGAAAAAAAGATCAAATGAGGCAGCCAGCGAATCAAAGGCAATCCCTAACCTTCTTTTGCTGGACACGTAAAGAATTGCTGTATTAAGATGGAAGTAAAGTTACATGGCGATTCATCAAATTATACTGTGCACGTTTACAACTTTATCTTTAACAAAGACTCAGCAATTTGATACAAAAAAAGACAGCAGGGTCCCCTACACACTAATACGTTATCCGCTCTACAAACTCAGCAGGGATTCATCAAATTGTAACAGAGGACAAAGAATCAAGTTGTTTCTCTCCTTGCCGATGATGAAAGCTCCAATGGACTGGGGGAGAATGATGCATGACTTGTGCGTCGAATAGAAGCGCCCAAAGCAAAGTGGTTGCAGCTGCAGCTGAGAGCAATGAATCAGGTACTGTCTCCTCTTGAAAGTAGGCTGGGCCCAAACATCAGGTGAGCACCAAGGGACCAAAGGCTGTCTGTCCCTTATTATTACCTGATTCCAGTCTGAATCGGTAAAGACGGAGGTGAGATTTCTCATGTGTCTGGCTTACTACTTCCCTTTGCCAAACTGTCAAGTTGAGAAATATGCACCAAAATCTCCACAGCAAAATTATTTTAATCAACAAATTCTACACAAATTATGCATTGAGGTTGACATTTATTTATTTGAATATGCAGATGTTAATGTATTTTTCTATATATAAACTTGGTCAAAGTAAAAAAAAAGGTTTGAAAGCTTGGTTACAATTTGACAAGTTTGAAGGACAAAGTAGAGCTAAAAATTGAAGTTGACGAGAAAGTAAAAAGAAGTAACATACTCAGTCTTGATACATGGGCAGCTGCTCACAAGGTAGAGTAGACATCAGCTCCTGATACGTTGCTTTTGCTAGGCGTGACTTGGCCTAGCACGCCAAGAACGAAAATCCCTGCACACAGGCAGCATCATGCATAATCTATCTTCACTTCTCCACAAGTTAACCCAAGGCATGGCAGCCTGCCACTGCTAAACTAACAGAACAACACACAAGCAAGCTGCCTTGGCCGGAGCGACGGCGACCACGATGAGCAGGTGCGCACCTGGATGAACCAGGTCCGGCTCCTCGCCAGCGACTGCAACAACTGCATCGATCTCTACCTGTACCGGGGAAACCCTGACATCCACCTCCCCAAGGGCCGCCTCCAGTGCTTCCTGTTGTCAGAGAAAAATCACAACAAAGGAGGAGGAATCAAGTGCTGTCTGTTTCTTTCGGAATGACAAAAAGATAAAATGAACCAAGGAATCAAATCTAGCTTCTAGAGGGAGTCTACGATAATAAAGAACTAAAGAGATAAAAAGAGTGACAGAGCTGGCTATATATGACAATCTAGCATCAGAGTCTGCTATATTACTTTCCATAAAAGCTTGTTTGGTTAACCAATTAATCTCCAAACCGAGGGGATTAGAGATTGTCGTGAGAGAGATTCAATTACCTACAGGTTAAAATCCCCCTTCGTCACTAGCTAAACTACTAAATATATATACTCCCTCGGTCCTATAATGTGTAGAAAAGCACTAAAAAGCTATATTCAGATGTATCAAATAGATTCCTCCAGTGTTGTCACACAAAATGGATCAGCACACACTTATATGCATGCATAGACTAATATATAAGTTGTCATAACAATTCATGTATGTGTAACATAATAACAAAATGATCGACTAAGAATCAAATCGTGCGTCCATCCAATCCAAAAGACTAACAAGTAAAAACGAGCAGATAGAAATTGAATGTGAACTACCTCTTCTCTAGCTTGATGAGGTAATGGAATTAATCATGGAAATTAAACAAGGCTTAGACAATTGGATAAGATTTCAGTCGATTGATCAAAACTATTTTATGTATATAGGAGCGCGATCACCTGTTGTTGTTCTTGTTCATATGTGCCACATATTGACTCAAATTAAAATGATCTCGGTAACCTGGTTAGTATTGTGGGGGTTGATAATAAAGCTACGTTCTGCGTATATATATGTAAGTATCAGAGCTGCTTCTTTTTTTGGACAATGGCATCAGAGCTGCTTTAACTCATTGCATTCTTTAGCAAAAGGGACCACCCTCATTGTCATCGGCAAGCTCGCTCCTTTAGCCAGCACAAAAGTAAAATAACAAGGAAGAAGGGAAGAATAATAGGATAACTTGGGACATACCTGAAGTTGTTCAGAAGCCAAAGTCAGGTGGATACAAGATATCTTCCTTGCATTGGCGGTTTCATTGATCAGTATCCTGTGGGTTCACTTCATCGATCATGTAGTTGAACAATCCTTGCCAGCAACCCCCGCACATACCCCATGCATGCATGCAAATTGCAGAATGCTTCTCTCTCCACGGCCCTTAGCCAGCCACCGCTGATTTGCTGAACAAAAATACGACACCAGCCGGCGGCCAGGCACTGGCAACAGTGCCGGCCGGCGGAGGGAAGGAGCCATGGCTGAGCAAGCGGCGGGTGCCGTGAGCTCGCTGCTGAGCATCATCCGCAGCGAGGCGCAGCTGCTGAGCGGCGTCGGTGATGACATGCGGTCCATCAAGGAGGAGATGGAAAGCATGAACAGCTTCCTCGAGTACCTGGCTAGGACGGCGCCTCCTGACCGCGACCACGACGAGCAAGTCCGCACCTGGATGAACCAGGTCCGGCATCTGGCCCTCGACTGCAACAGCTGCCTCGACATCTACGTGTACCGCAGCAGCCCCGAGATCCTCTATGCCAGGGGCCGGTTCAGGCGCTACCTCTGCTGGCTTCCCTGGTTCTTCCGCGGGATGGTCGCGAGGCACAGTGTGGCCACGCAGCTGCGCCAGCTCAAGGACCGGGCGCGCGAGGTCAGCGAGCGCCGGTGCAGGTACACCGTGGAGGCCTCGGCGGTGCCGAGGCTGCTGGCTGCAGGGCAGTCATCGTCGATGATGACTCTTGCGGCTGCTACATCTGGAGGCGGCACCGACGACGAGGACGAACAAGACACTAGTGACCATCAGCAGCATGTGGCGGCGGCAAGAGGAAGAGGAGGCCCATTTGAGCCTTCCCTTCTAGAGTACTACTTGAATGAGAAGCTCGTCGACTGGATACATTGCCAAGCAGACATCAGAAGCGCGGGATCAGTGCCATCCATCGCCGTTGTAGCACCGGACACGGAGGATACCAGCGTTATTTCACGTGAAGTTTCGGCTGTGGCGGTGATCCATTTCAAGCTCACTGTCTTGGTCGACATCCCAGCAGTGCACTCGGATGATCAGCCTCTACGACCCAAGGACATCCTCTTCTACATTCTGTGGGGGCTCCAACGCACCGTGTCGTCCCGATCCCAGAAGCAAGGCAGAGGCGATAATGGCGAGATAATAATAATCACTGAAGAAGAAATGGAGGAGGACCATGTTGGACACACATGGAAAGAATATATTTACATGGGAAAATTAGGAGAGATTGGTCATATAAAGGAATGTATAGAAGAAATAATGAAACTTATTGATGACAAGGAAAATAATGAAATGGTCATCAAAGGCATTAATCAGATTACTTGCCAAGTGAAGCTCAACCGCCTGCAGTTGGAACGAATGCTGGACGACGAGCTGGAATGCAAGAACACCCATGAAGACTTAATGCTCCTCCTTCTGCTGCTGTACAGGTCAGCTGCTGCGGCTGAACAAGGACACACAAATCAGAAATTCATGCCTAGATCAGCTGAATGGTACAAGAAGATCATCAACATCACTGCCAGAAGGCTTAAAGATCACATCGAAGCCTACAAAAGACTAGAGGGGACTCCTCTCAGAGTCCGTCTCAACGAAGCCCAGTATGCAGACATCCTGCAGGAGGTGCTCCCATGGACCAGTAGCAGCAAGACCTTGCAGGACCAAGACACCAATAACCAAGCGACAGCGACCACCAAAGGGACTACTAGTAGTACTTCAATGGGCGAGGATCAAGTCAAAAAAATCGTCCACAAGGTCCTACAGGAGATGCAAAAGGACATATCTGTGAAGAAGCCATCAACACTTAGTGATCCTATTATGTCCATAGCCACAGAGAAGAATGAAGAGATCCAGGGCACAACCAATAAAGAAACCATGAAGAAGATCGACAAGAACGAAGAGTACCCGGACACGACCATTGAAGAACACATCATGAAGAAGATTGAAGAAATCAAGCGCAAGATTAAAAAACAGCTGAAGATAAAAGGGATTGTGGATCAGATTCTAAATCATTTGCAAAATCGAAGTACCCTGATCATTCTCAAAATTGATCACAACTGTATATCCAGGTGGGAGGAGACCCGAAAAGCTTTGAACATGTTGGGTCGAGACATGTGTGCAGTGATCGTGACCACAACAAACAACACTCAACAGGCTGAAGCATATTGCTATCCACCGCAGAAGCCTATAGACTATTCCAAGGTTGGCCTCTACCATGACGCTCTGCTCGAACTTACAAGGCAGCATAAGAATGAGGACATCTGCAGTCCCCAGATGATTCGTGACATCTTGGTCCAGTGTGGGCGACATGAATTCTGCATGAAGATCTTCGCTCATGCTATGTACAGCAAACCCAAGAGGAGAAATGATGAACTGCAAGAGCTGCTTAACACCTTAAAGGCGGTTTCCCCAAAATCATTACGTAATATTGCTAAGAAGATGCTCCAGTTCTCCTTTAGAGATCTGTCTAAGGAATACAAGTCCTGCTTGTTGTACCTAGCTATCTTCCGTCAAGGATACATCATCAGGCGGTCAACCTTGATAGGACGGTGGGTTGCAGAAGGGCTGATAACTAGTAGGGAAGGCTGGCCCATTTCAGTGGGTCTGGCCGAAACATGTTTTGAAGCACTCATCGACCGTTGGTTAGTTTATCCGGCTTCTATTGGTGCTACAGGAAAGGTCAGAAGCTGCAAGGTGGGTGGACTAGTTCATAAATTCATTAGCAAGATAGCTAGAAAACAAGGCATTCTGCAAACACACCTGTCAGATCATTTGGCCCGCCACTTCTCCATTTTCAATGATATCCATCTTGCCCACTCATCTCATAAGATCCAAGATTTCTTGCAAATGGTCTCTAAATCGTCGCAATTGTCCCTGCTCAAGGTGCTAGATCTAGAAGGGTGTCGTTGTTTTTCTCGGAAGGAGCAGCACTATCTCAAGGAAATTTGCAGCAAGATCTTACTGCTCAAGTATCTAAGCCTAAGGAGAACAGATGTTACCTACCTGCCTTTTGAAATCAACAACCTCCAAGAGCTGGAGGTATTGGATATCCGACAGACCATGGTGCGTATGTCTACAACAGAGTCACTCCTGCTGCTGAAGCTGAAGCGCCTGCTGGTTGGTCACAATAATTTGATCGACAACAGCATGCCTGTCAAGGCTGAGGAATTATCTACTGTATACATTCCTAACAAGATTGAAAAAATGGTATATCTGGAGATATTGTCCAATGTGAAGGCACGGCATAGTCAAGATTTGAGAAATATTAGATGGCTATGGAACTTGAGAAAGCTAGGTGTAGTTATAGATGATAAGGACAGTCACCTCTGGTATTTGCTTCGAGCCGTCAGTGACCTGCATGAGTGCCTCCGTTCTCTATCAATCACTATTGTTTCCACAGCCAGACTGAAGGCCACTCCTTCCAGCGAAGGGTCACTATATAAATATACTGACCTGACGACGAGAGAACCTCCCATGCTTGAGAGCCTAAGCATAAGTGGTACCATGGACAAGGTGTGGCTTCTTCCATTGTTGTTGGTCAAAAAGGGTAATAATCAACTTACCAAGGTAACTCTAAGTAAAACTAACTTCAGCCAGAAAGATCTGGAAGTCCTTGCCACCCTTCCCAACTTACAATGTGTCAGACTCCTACATAACACATACTACCCGGAGAGCAAGCTTACCTTCAAGGTGGATGAATTCCAACATCTCAAGTCCTTTTTTGTTGAGGGCTTCGACCTGACTGACATCATCTTTGAAAATGGAGCTGCTGGTGAGCTCGAGAAGATTGTATTGCCCCTCAGTGATGGCCTAAATCTTTCTGGAGTCGACAAACTCACAAGATTGAAGGAGATTGAGCTGAACAACAACAATAGGAAGACCAACAGCAGCAGCACTAGCCAAAATAACACCAACGGCATCAACAGCAGTGGCAACAACATCAACAACATCACCGCTACCGCTACCACCACCAACACCAGCGCCGCCACCGCCACCACTAGCATGAACACAGATGATACTGCCCCCACCACTCAAAACAATGCCATCGCTACCACCAGCATCGACACCACTGCCTCAGCCACCCCAACCACTGCGACTGCGAGCACCCCTGCAGCCACCACCAAGACAGCTGTCACCACCCCTACCATGAACATACCGCCTGCTCCCCCCACCGCCAACACCACTGACACCACTGCTCCGATCACCACTGACAGTGCCGCCACTGTAACCATCAACCCCCCTGCCGCCACCATCAAAACCAACTTGTTCCTTTCATTACTTGAAAATGCTAAAGCAATAACCAAGGTGACTCTTTGTGATACAATGCTGACGGAAGATGATCTACAAATCCTCGCAAAGAAGCCAACCATTCGCTGTTTAGTTCTCTTGAACAAGTCTTGTGCTAAAAGCCAGCTTAATTTTAACAAAAATGGCTTTCCAGAGCTCAGCCTTCTTATTCTTGAGTGCGACTTTATGGAGGTCAGCTTCACTGCAGGATCTTGTCCGAAGCTCAAGAGGTTCGTCTGGACCTTCACCAAGATAGAGTCTCTTTCCGGCATTGACAAACTTCCGAGACTGGAGGAGGTTGAGTTCAAGGGTGACTTTGTCCCTGATGAGGTAAAAGAAGCCATTAACAGGCTTAAAAATAGAGTTCATTTTACTTACTATGAATCAGAAAAACAAGACCAAGCAGAAGAGGATGATGGCATTATTACAAAATGCCTATGCTTCTGAAAGAACAAGGGATGGCTCAGGGTGGACCTGAATATCCCTCCTTTCATCCATCCCCCTTGATTTGTATTTGTGTGCCAGTTTGGTTTGCCTTGTGATCTGCATGTGTCAACTGTTTGATTAATTGTCCCAAACGTGTGCCTGGAATGGTTGTGTCTTACGTAACATATTTGGATTTATGTGGCTTTCCTCTGAAACATCATATGCTGCATTCATGGTCTCATGTAACAAGTGAGATGTTTGTAAGCACATTTGATTTGTTAATGTACCGTGTGATATATGAGTTCAATATATGAAGTGGTACGTGTGATAATATAGCTATATATACTAGTCCATCAACTTGGTGTTCACACGGGCTAGAATCCTAGTACAGGAGATAATCTTATGACGTCATGAATCTAGATTTTGATTCAAATTTTTATGTTATCAGTTGCTACATATTTCAGTGTACCTCGAGTTAAACTGATAATATACCTGCGAGAACACTCAAGCAAACACCACTGTGCGTGACTGCATGTGGCAATCTACTCGAACCTTAGCAGCGCTCCACTTCTGAATCGCCACTTCAATACAATAAACCTATCCAGAAAGCAAAACGACACCTGATTTAGTAAATCGAATCCACCGAAGGAAGGACGGGGACAGCCAGGTCGCATGATCTTGGCTGGCAAGGCATTACGCCGAACACCTTACGGGCGGTTCCGGTCGCATGCAGACGGAAGAGGCCACCGATGAGGTCGTACGCAGCGGAGGCCAAACAGGTATGGCTACGGGGGTGCGCGGCGGCCATCTACATCCCCAGTTCATCGGCGCGACGCTGCTATGGTGCCATGGCTCCGCCAGTCGCCACTCAGGCCGGAGGCGAGCAGAGTGCGTTCAGCCGCGACACTACTCGACCAGGATTCAGATTTGTAGTGCGCGTGTGGGCCTGGCTTCTCTGAATGGCCTCTAGGTTGAGCCCAAACATAGTTTGATTAATCTCACAAGACTATGGGCCTGCATTCGCGTTTATGTGTTGGCGTGGACCTGCTATCTTTTTTGTTGCTAACGTGGAACTATGTTATCTTGTGATGCTCCGTGTATACAGTTGCTAAAAAAAAAAAAAAAAAAAGAACTTCTATCGCGAAAAAAAAAACTCCATTCAAAATCGTTCCAAAAAACTTTTAGAGTCAAAACAGCTCAAGTTTAACCTAAATTATAGTGACAACTGTAAATACTTATGATATCAAATAGGCATATTATGAAAATATAATTAATCTAAAGAATAAAGAATCTAATGATGAAATGGACCCGTTCGAGCCGTTTGAGCCCCCAACCTGCCCCTTTCGGGCGACGGCGGCGCCGCCTCCACCCCAGCGTCGATCTCTCTGCTCGGCTCCTCCTCCTCCAATCCAAAGACCACCTCCAAGTTCCCCTCCTCCTGATCTCTCTTTGCCTCATGGGTGTTCTTCGAGCCCCACTGCCGGAGGCCTCTCTCCAGCCTCGCCGCCACCATGGGCGGCCATGGTGGCCTCCCAGCCGCAGCCCGCCGTCGGGGGGACCTCCCGTGCAGCCCCCGCTACGTGTGGGGAGGTTGGTGTAACCCCTCGCTGGCGTCCATGGTGGTCGCCGCCGTCCGGCGCCGTCGGACCTCGTCGTCTGGCCGTCCCAGTCTCCATGGTCGCCGGCTCCGGCGACACCCGTGCGGCGGCTGCGTCGTCTGCGGCGTCAGCCGGCCTCGGCACCCCAGCTCGCCGTGTCGCTCCTTTGTCGTCGGGGCGGATGTCGCCCCGGCGTCGTCCCCCGCCTCCCGGCCGCCTCGAGGATATGTCCCGGTTCGTCGTCCGAGGCGCCGTCGCCGCCCTCACGGTGCCGCGATCGGGCGAGGGCAGGTGCATCGCGGATGCATCCGCCATCGGCGCCACACCGGCATCGGCGCCGGGCGTCGCTTCCACGGCTGCGTCGACGGCCTTGGCTGGGCCGGGCGACCCATGGCCGGACGTTCCTCCCTGCCCTTGCCCGCGCGGGAAGTTGTCTCCAGCGGCTGCGTCAAGGTTTTTTCCCCGGTTGCGGCACCATATTTCCCCATCGCTGGAAGATCCAAGGAAATGAGGTGGGTGGACAACCTCTCGAATGCTTTCGGATGATGAGAACGACGTCGTCGGCCGGAGGCCCCTCACCGCCGCGGCGGCGCTGCTTGCCATCCACTCCCCGTCGGGATTGACCCCGAGCTCGGTTTGGACCACTCCCCGGTGGTGGCCATGCCGACCTCGGTGCCACCGGCATTGATGTTGGTGGCGCCGGCGAGGGGAGGGTCGCCGCGGCCCTGTCGCAAATCGCGCTGCCGGCGCTATCGCCGCCGCCAGTCGCCCGGCCGCCGGAGGAGGCCGGAGGTGCCGCCGTCCATCTGCCGCCTTGCCCAAAGAACGCCGGGCGACCCCACGTGGTGACGGAGTCGCCGAGGTGCCCGCACCCCACGCGCTTGGTCCGCGCAGCGTCTCTCGCGGTTCCGTCGCACACCGCAGCGCCTCGCCAGCGCAGCTCCGCCGCCGTCGTTTGCCGGTTAACAAGAGTGAGCCAGCCCCTCCGCCGCCGGCCGACGCGGATGGCTTCACACTCGTCAGGCGTCGTCGTCGCCGCCGCCGCCACGCCTCTCTCCCCCCCCGCCGTCACGCTGCCGGTGCCGCCTCTCGCCGGCCTATGCTTCAACCGTCTAGCTGAAGGTCACGCCGCTGCACAGGCGCCGCCCTTCACGTTGCCTTTTTGCTTTAGCAAGAGGCACCGGCAGGGATCGCAAGCTTCGACGCTGTCGCACACCCCCAAAGACCCCTTGTCAACCGGCGGCGACGGAGCCACGCCCGCGCCCCACTTCCCTCCAAATCGCCAAGCGCGCGGCGCCGGCCGTGGCGAGGGCTTGGGAGCTCGGGGGCATCCAGGCGCAGACGGCTACACTCTAGTCGGACAGATTCTTTGTCCGCCCCTTCGATGTCGTTGCCGCTTCAGCCGGGCAAGAGGCGGTTCCCGATGCCGAAGGTTGCCACCACACCGGAGGTACGCCGGATCCGCGTCGACCCGTTGGCGTTCAGGCCGCTGGGTGGCTGCGAGCCTCCCGCCGGGGGGACCCAATGCTTGATGAGCTCGCTGGCCGGGCTCGGTGTCGCCTCTTGCGGGACGTCCGCTCAAAGACCACCACCCCAAAGACAGGCGACCGTGGGCTGACCGGTGGCGGCGGAGTTTGCGCCCTTTGGCCCGTCGCCGCCGACGCCCGAGGCGTTTCCATCCTTGCGGGATGAACCTGCGCCCCCCTCGCAGCCATCCCCGAGTCTTGCGAGGATGAGGTTGTCACCACGCCCCCTCGGAGCCGACTCCGAGTCTTCCGAGGATGAGGCTTGTCGCCACCACCGTCCCGTCCCGAGCCCGACGTCCCCGGCAAAGAAAGAGATTGAAGACGAGTGTGTGTGCCGCTGGCATCACCACTTCTCAAGTCGGGGCCGCGCTTGCCGGGCACGCACTCCGGCTTCCACCCACACCCTGCGTCGTAGTGGCCGCATCGCGGCGCGTCCGAGGGCGGCCAATGCGACTTTGCAGGCCCAGAACCTCTTGCTCCGGAAGTTAGGCTTTGAAGTGGACGCGGGTGAGGCTCCAGCAACCGTTGAGGAGAAGCTCAGGTCCGTCTTCAGGCGTGGCATGCCGCCGGCGTTTCGAGTTACTTCTCGATGGCCATTTCGACCTCTCCGCTATGGACCTCAATCTTGAGGGGATCGCCGACGAGGAGACCTAGCTAAGGTGTCGGTGGGTTGGTTTGTCGCAAATTGGTCAATATGTAATCCCGATTGATGTATTCGGCCCGCCGTAGTGGTTAGGTTTGCATCGGTAATGGTTTGGTTACCGTTGCTTCTTATTGTTTGAATTTTATTCTACTTAATGAAATACGCCTTGGCGTGGTCGCAAAAAAAAAAAAAAAAAAAAAAAAGAATCTAATGATATATATTTAATTGGCTCCATGAATGTTATTATCTTGTTATATAAATTTGCTCAAACTTGATAAGACTCTTCAAGATTCTTGGAATATCTTGTCATGCATATTCTCAGTTCTACACTATATCCCCTAAAAAAAAAAAGTTTCACACCCCATTAAGCTTGATCTATACATAAGCAGTATATATTTTGTCAGACTGCTTATGTATATTCTCAGTTCTACACTACCTTTAAAACAGGGGTTACAAAGCATGCTTTTCTGACACTGAACATTCAGCGGAGGAGACTGATGGATGGTGACTTGCTTGATCTGCGTAGTCTGATTTGAGAGCTCCCAGTTCAAACTCTGTCGCTAATGCACGATTGAGAGGGAAACAGCTAGCGTTCCTCTGAAATTCATTCAAGCGAAGTGGGTGTCGGCCGACTTGTTCATCAACCAGCCTTTGATCTCTTGCGTGAGCTGAACCTGAATCCACATGGGGCCTTCCGCGAGCTCGCACCACAGCTTTTGGATCGCCACCGCGTTGGAGAGCAGGAACTTGGCCAGCGCCCTCTGCGCAGTGCTCCCCTGGTAATGCACCAGGTTCATCTCCCTCACTTTGCTCCTCAGGCAACAAGGGATCATCACGGCGGCGCTCGGCGGCGTGGCGAGAACCGAGTGCGGATTGTAGCTGAGATGGTGCGCGTCAACTAGCTCCTCATAGTCATCGCTGAACGAAACATGGCGTTGTTGGGGATGGAAGGCCAGTGATAGCGTCTCCAGGTTCGGGGCGTGCTCGAGAACCGTGCTCATGGCGCCGATGATGGCGGCGGCGGCGGCGGTGTCCTCGCCGTCGCCATCGGGTAGGCATCCCCTCATCTCGAGGTGGAGGAGGCTCGAGAAGGAAGGGAGACCCATAGGAACGCCCCTGTCGAGACCTGAGCCGAGGCGAGCGGACTCGAGGTGCAGGTGCTTGGCGTTCTCGAACAGCCGCAGGAGCTGCCTCAGGTTCACGAGCTCGTCGTCTGATGTGGCCTCTTCTCCGCAGATGTCCACCTTGCAGTACGCGATGGAGCCGCCGTCGCCGCCGTGCATGGTGAGGAACGAGCTGGGGGCACGGCGCCCCTGTACTCGAACGCTTGTAGTTGTAGTTCCGACGAGTCGACGGCGACGGCGGTCAGGCTGTGGCAGCAGCGCAGGGCCAGCCTGCGAAGGCCGCCACAGATGGAGAGCGCGGTCACCGCGTGGCAGGCCTCGAGCGTCAGGTCGGCGAGCCGCGGGCATCCGGCGACGACCCGCTCCACGTCGCTCCCGGGGTCCGAGACGTGGGACAGGAGCAGGGTCACCAGGGACGGCAAGCTGACGGTGTCGGGCGGCGCAAGCCGGCAGAAGTTGAGGGACAGCGACCTCAGGTGGACGCAGGAGAAGATCACCCTCGTCGCGGTGTACTCCGCCTCAGCCCTTGGCCACCGAGGTTTCTTGCGCTCGTCGTCGTCGTCATCGGAGGACATGACGGTGTCGCCGTCGCCGTCGCCGTCGCCGTTGAGATTTGACTCGGATCCCGCGTCGATCATTGAGCTCGGCGTCTCAACCATGTCGTGCACGGTCATATCGTTCTCGTCACCATCGGAACTAGTAGTCGTCGTTTCGTCTTGTCCGTGGCGGCGGAGAATGTAAGGGTGGTCGCAGATCAGGGATCCGGAGCGACCCAGGAGGTTGAGGTCGAGGTCGAGGCCCTCGTCGGCGGCGTGCTGGACGGCGTACGAGACCCACTGGTCCACCGTGGAGGAATCGCCGCGGGTATATCTTTCCTCCACGGCGACGCGGAGGGCTCGCAGGGGAACCGCGCCGCGCCGTCGTTGGCGGCCGATGATCGCGGCGCTGACGGTGCTGTAGAAGGACGGCGGCGCGTTGGGATTCGAAGGTGGCCCCCACGAGTAGTCGTAGCTGTAGTCATCGTCGTCGTCGTCGTCGTCCGGGCTCTGATCTGGCTCCTCGAGGGAGAGGGTGTGGACGGCGGCCAAGACGTGGCGCCACCGCGACGACAGCAGCGCCGCACGCGCCGCCTCCTCAGCCGGGAGGAAGGAGAGGACGTGGCCGAGCGCGCGGTCATTGAGACTGCTCAGGCGGTCGTCGCCGCCGGAGGACGACGAGCTGTCCATTGTCGTGACGTGCGTGGCCACCGCTTCAATCCAGATTTGATTTGAGATTGGTTTTATTTGGGATGTTTTCATGAACTACAAATCAGAGTCGGTTTCGTTTCGAGACCCACAAAATGCGGCACCGACTTGGTCTCCGATCGATTTCCATCCATAATAAAAGACGAGTCGCCGTAACGTGAGATCGCGGCGTTACGTCACAATCCACAACACCGACGATGACGACGACGGGCGGCGGCGACGACCGGTTGTCCGACCTCTCCGACGACCTTCTCCGGCGCATCCTCTACTTCGTCCCTTCCAAGCAGGCTGCTTTCACCAGCGTGCTTTCCCGACGGTGGGGCTCGCTCTGGCGATCGTCTGGCGCCGTCAACCTCGCCGTGCAAGTTCAGCAGCACGGCCGATCCTACTCCTCACACTACAAAGAGGCCGAAGAGGCCTTCTTCTCCGACCAAGAGGCCTTCGTCCGCGCCGCCAAGGCTGCGCTCGACGCCGCCGAGGCCCCCATCACAAGGCTCACCTTGCGTGTGGACTCCGACGGCAATGACATCTTCAAGTTCCTCTGCCGCGGCAGGGACTGGTGCACAGAACTTGACGTGGTCGGCGATCTACTCTCCCACCAAGCGGCGCGCCGCGTTGAGGAGCTCCGCGTCGCCGCCGGCGGCTACTACGGATACTCCCTCTACGGGCGTGGAGAAGGGATGTATCGGCTCGTCTCCCTCCCCTCGTCGGAGACCCTCTGTGTGCTGGACCTCACCAGATGCGACCTCAAGTTGTCGTCGTCCCTCCGACTCCCACGGCTGGCGACGTCGCGCCTATGCTTCGGCTCCGTTGGGGATCTCCAGGCCCTGTTGGACGCCGCGCCGGAGCTCACTAATGTGCACCTGGAGTCTCTCTTGTTGGACGAATCTGAACTCGACAAGGCAGAAGCAGAACTGCCAGTGCTCCGCCTAAACTTCCATGGCGTCACCACGCTCGTGCTGGCGTCCTGCTACATGCGGGTAACCGACTGGGCCATCGAGATCGATGCACCCAAGCTGCAATCCTTCACATACAAGGGTCCCATGCGACGATTCATTCTACGACCGGCGGAGGCCACCGGCGTTGAACGGGTGGACCTGCACTTCCTCCTGGAGAATGGCGACGGCGATGACCCTGACAAAAGCGAGAACTTCTGGCAGTTCCTGCACAATTTCGCCGATGCCGCCAGGACTCTCAGGCTCAAGGTGGATCACGACCTCAAGGCTATTGCCACCATTGGGAAGGAGAGGCGTGCCAGGCTCCTGTGTGCGTTCCCCAGCCTGGAGCGCCTGGAGCTGGAAGGGACGCATCGTCCCAAGAGCAAGACGGCGGCTGTGGCCATTGCCAACCTGCTACATTGCTGCCCTGTTCTTGGTGAAATCATTTTGAAGCTGAGCATAAGGACACCTCATAAGCGCAGTATTTCACCGGAATTTTTCTTGCAGAGGAAAGATAAATTGGATTACAACAAATCCATCGGTCGCTTCGTGCGCCGCCGCAAATCGAAGACGACGGCCATCTCCATGGAGGATAGCGCCCTCTGTGACAAGTACTTGTATGATGGTGTTCCCGGTATCCCTAGTCTCAGTGGCCGCTCGTTCGCATGCTTGCAACACACTTTGAGAAGAGTTGGCCTGCAGTTCCGACTGGACAACAATTCCATCTCCAGCTGCCTTGGAGTGCGGCTGATCAAATTCTTCGCGGGTCATGCCAACGTTCTTGAAGAAATCTGTGTTGACACTGGCAACCGGAGACTGTTCGAGCACCTCAATTTCAATGTGGTAACACAGATGGCATTCACACATATACCTGTCTCATCCACAGCTTCTATCAAGCACGAGGATCCGGCAGAAAGTTCGTCGGAATTTTCTAAAATTCGTGGTGCATCCGTTGATTCCACAACAGACCTTGCCAGGAGTACAGTCGGCTTTAGGGTGTTACCCCTTCGAAGCAAGCGAAAGATAGACTGCATGTCTTAGTCCGTTGAAACTAATGAGATGTCAGACATTTGATGATGTTCAAACTTTAGTGGTTGAACCCCTATTTATATATAATACTTCGATTTGTAATTGCTTTGTATGTTTTGAGGTAACTCCTGAGATAAAACATACTAGAGCAACTAAATATATTTCTAAGATGTTACAAACATACTAAATATATTTTGTTGCCCTAATATAACATACTAGGTCTCATTTGCTCTTAGTTTGTCGTCTAGTTTACCTTTTTTTGTGTTGCCTGTGGGCCGTGGTTCAATAATCCTTTGATTACTAATGTTCTGCTCTTATTTGTTTGTGTTTGTGTTGTAACTTTAAACTCTTTTCGTCTTAATGAAATCCATGCAATGCACGTTTGAGAAAAAAATATAACATACTAGGTTAGCTTTCATATCTCAGGGCATGTTTTGGTTCGTTCACTCAGTGCACCTCGCCTTTGCTCACATGTGCAAATAAAAAGTTAACCTTGCCATCCTCGATTTATTTCACACATCTATATAATTGATTGGAAACTTACGGTGAGTACTGAGATTTACTTCCAATTATTACTTTCAAATGACGGTAAATTCCACGATAGCCTATTGTAAATCACATGGTAAATACATATTCGGTTTTTTAAAAACAGTACTACACAAGGAATCATCAACGTGTACTGTTTAAAAAAAATCACTTTGATGACTCACTTTTATCATCCCTAATCCTATATGTACACAGTCCTACCTCTACTACTACTACACAAGGAACCAGCCTCTGCTTCTGTTGTTTGCATTTATACTGTATATGAAACATGAGCCTACAATCCTTCTACTTTTGCAAGACATCACACAAGAAAAAATTACTCCTCAAAAAAAAAAAAAAAAAAAAAAAAAAAAAAGGTACGTCTGACACATTAGTGATTACTAGCAAACATGCCCGTGCGATGCAACAGGAGAAAAAAAACCCGTACACATTTATGCAAAACGATAACGTGAATAATCTACTTATGCTTTAAGCTTTTATAATTTATATTTTGTGATGACCGTGATATCCATAACATATAGGCCCCTGTTTGGATCCTCTAGCCGGGCTAGAGCTAGAGTAAGTTTTTAGCTCTAGCTCTAGCCCTCAAACTAGCTCTAGCCCTTGAGATGTTTGGATGCATGGGCTAGTTTTACAATAAATACATCATTTCAATCAAAAGAGAGAGAAAAATGATTGTTTTCTGTGGTCTCAACCAAAACTAGCCCCAATTAGCACCCCTTGGGTGGGCTAGTATTTTTGGAGGGCTAGTTGCATTTAACCCACTCTAGCCCTTCCTGTTTGGATCCCTTTGGGGTTAGTTGAGCCAAAACTAGCCCAAACTAGCTCTAGCCCTGGGATCCAAACAGGGCCATAGGTTAATGCTGAGAATAAATATCAATGTCCTATTAAGCTTTATCGAATTAAAATACACCTTGTATATTTTTCATTTCATTGCAAAGTGCGTAATTATTTATAAAATAAATATGTCATAACTTTTTTTTCATACTACACATGTATTCCTATGAGTCAATATCGACCATTGTAGTTTTTTTTATGCATCATACCAACCTTCTTTACTTTGGTCCATGTGTAAAGGATTTATCTTTCCGCCAATCATTATGATAAAAGACCTCTCTTGATTTTTTTCACACGATAGTCCTCGTAGAAGTTATATAAATTCATTTGTTCAGATTTTCTGGTAGACAACAATCTGCCCAAGATTCCAATTCATGTAATAATTAGTTTTAGCATTGACTAATCCATATTTTAATGAAAATAAATTTTGTTTCTAATCACTACATAATAATTGTTGAAAAGTATGAGTTATGCACGCACCAGGGCTTGTCTTGGGTTAGAACTCAGAACAAGCCAGTGTATTGCATAGTGGTCTACATTTTTGTGTTGAGTCTCAGTATTTGGACCCAGACATGCGAGCTCTGTGAACTTTGTTGGACATGGACATGTGGATCTAGTCTTCGTAGTGGAACAGTGTGTATGACGTAGACACGTGAGCTCTAAGTAGAGGATGATTGATACTTGGGTTATCATTTTTGTGTTGAGTATTCGGACGTGGACTTATGAGCTTCGAAAATTTTGTATATCGGATACGTGGATCCAGTCATAGCGGAACCTTGCATATGGTGCTGACACGTGGATCCAATCATAGCAGAACCGTGCATTTGGTGTAGACACGTGAGCTCTGAGTAGATGATGATTCATTTCGAATGTAAGTAGAGATTGACCGTTTGTAGAGGTGCTCAAAGGGATAGAAATGTATGTGTGCATTCCTAGAAGATGAGTGTACGAACATGCATGCACTATTGGACCAAGCCTTCCTAATTTAGCAACGAATTTTAATTAATTATTTTATTGTTGTAGTGTTATTATATATACGGTATATCGAGACTAACTGCTAGCCTAGTGATCCAGTGGAATTTTGGTCTAGCTTTTTGTGCCGGAGTTTCCATCCAAGTTCGATCCTATTTTTGAGATTTTTTTTTTGTCCTAGTACAGTCCGACTGTAGTATTTTTACTGGAGATTTTTGGGTTGTACGATGGGCTGTAAAGTTTCAGCCCAAGGTGAAAAAAATCCACACGAGAGGTCCACCTGGATCAAGATATTTACATCAGGAAGCCTGATCTATGTCAAAAACTATTAAGACCCTCCCACCTTTTTCTTCTCTCTAGCACCTTTATATCTGGAACCCTGTACTTTTTAGTATTCTCCTCCCTGTCCTATAATCTCACGTAGATACAGTCAAAGCCAAGACCGACTCTGGTACGACACAAAATGGGAGGCCGAAGAAAATAGCGGTGGAAAAAAAAACGGCAGACCCAAAAGAGGTGGACAAGAAATTTATAGGTATATAGATTTTATGATGAGGACATCACCACGCTGGACACATCTACGCCACAATCTTTCCCAAGTTGCAATTCATCTCCAACTCACCGCTACGTCCACCCTCGGATTCAGCAGACACGTCGTCAATGTTTCGGGTCGTAACTCCCTCATACGATATCGAAACGGGCGATTTTGGACTCTATGGAAAGGGGACGACGACGCCGCCGTCGTTTGGATCTGGTCCCAGCTCCAGATGGCCCGTTGATCATTCTGTGTGACCACGGCAAGGTGCTGCATCACACCGATTTGGACCAATTTGGTCATATATCGTGGTCGGGCCTTAAGCCCAAGTTGTGGACGCCCAACCCCCGGCCGCCCTCAACCCTAGGTCGCGTCTTAGACTATAAACACAGCAGCCCCGCCGCTGCTAGTCACTTGGGTTTTGTTTAGTTTGAGTTTTCCATCGAGAAACTTGATTGATTCATTGTAACCGTGAAGATTATTCCGCTTACAAGAATCCAAGGCCCCCGTTCTTGTTCTTCACACCTGGGCGATTAGTCCTTTTGTGTTCCGAGCTCGAACCCCAATCTATTCCGTTCGTCATTCATATTTGCAATATTCGGATTAGCGGACAACCTGTTCTTGCTTGTGTTCTCGATTCGCTTGCGGGAAAGCCTTCTTGGCGAGGTCAATCAAGTCGTGTTTGGTTGATAACCATTGGAGCAAAGGGTGTAGCGGTTGCGGGGTCGAGTTTGTGTTGATTCGAAGCCGACCGTCAACGCCGAAGTTCTCCACCAATCGATTTACCACGCACCTTCACGGAAGATCGGGCCGCACCCTATCATTCCACCTGGCAAAGATGATAATTTGTTTTTCGCTTGGATGGATGACATCTTATCTTATTATTATATTATACCATAACACAATGAAAGAACCTATGTAGGAACAAAAGCACAAGCCCAAAGAGCACAATGAATGAACCTTTTTTTTATGCCATCTTTTGCGGCCCTTAGTTTATACGGTACCACAAAGGTTTGTTTTTACATGCTCAACAAAAACATATAACAAATTAATTATTATTATTATTATTATTATTATTATTATATTTATATATATTATATTTATATATATAGCCTAAAAGTTTCAGAGCGAATCACTTTTATACAAGTCCCTGCTGCCACGTGAGCAAGCACCAGCCAAAGGATCCTACTGCTTGCAATCGCATGGGCCACACTCACCATTGTCGGACACCTCTACTCTACCGTCGGTCCACTTGGCTGTTTCTGCTACCTCATCCTAACTATCATCCCTATTTCAGTTTGGCTCTTCCCAAGTCCTGTTCCTGTACAGCTTCCATGAAAATTGCCTTTTATAATAACTGAAAACAAAATAGGTCAGAATAATAATTTCCTAAAATCTGAAGCTGTCATGATTCTAAATACTACTACAAGATATACAAGTTAACTTTGAGAAACAGAATTTGTTTCGAACCTGATCGACCATGGCATGATCGACTAGTCTGCTCTTTAGTTCTTGCATCCATAATATATGACGTGGATGGTGGACCCAAGCGTGACCAGTTTCTACTTAACACCAGCTAATAGCGTTATAGTGTCGGAATGAACAAGGCAATTAGCATGGCAGCAGGGTTAAGCAATGTATGCTATGATTAAGAAAGTTAGGTATCCAATTATAATATTTATTAAAATAAATTATACAGTAGTAGGTGACATAATTATTATTACTCCTGAATACCCCTGATCTCGTCCCTAGACAGGAGTAGGTTTAAAGCATGCTAGCTTGTTTGCATGAATCCCACGGCTCCGTCCATCACCACGACAGATTGATCATACAATACAAAAAAAAATCCTGGCATTCATATATTGCAGGATTTGTTTTTGCTGTACAAACAAACCCTTTTCAGTAGTTGGCTTGCAATGCAATTAAGGGGATGGATGCCAACCTTGCAGCAGTTTCAGTGGCCGGCCGCTTCAGTGGCGTGCCGGAGTCGTTTGCCGTAGACCGGAGACGCAGGACAGGATGGGGCTACTCTTCAGTCGTCACGGACTGATCGAACTGAGCATTTTCTTGGCCGGAGAATCGACGAACCTGTACTGTACGTGTGCAAAGCAGGTTTAGTGCACTACACGAATCGCAAAACTAATAAAATCTGTGACGGTGAGCGATTCATGTGTGTTGTTGGTGTTGCGAACTTGTGATTACTGAATGCTGAAGACTCAAAAGGGCATGTGACGAGACGTGCGTGATAAGCAGAGTCGGCAACATGTGGCGCCGGCGCGCCGCCAGATACAGAAGCACTAGTAGCGCTACGAATACCAAGCAGCCGCATGTTCCTTGCGGACGCTTTAGATTAGATTACTACAATAGATCTTGGGATGATTAGGAGTAGCGCAGAGCATCTGCCTCGACGTCGGTGAAACCAAAAAAAAAAGGGAAAGGAAACAAAGCATGCAATTTGCCACAACGGAGTAATACAATGCCAATAGTATTAGAGCAACACTCTTCTGTCAAAAATAGTATTAACACTCCACCGAATGCCTTGATAAGGATAATTAGAGGAGCATCCTTGCTAGATTAAGGATTCACTTTTCCTAAAATGGTGATATAATAATAGAGGTTGAGAAAATAAGACTCAGGAATAAAAAAAAAAAAAAGAACCAATAAATGTCCTAACACTTCAAATCCTACAGAGATTCTGAACAAAGGAAAGCTTAGGAAAATCGACTTTGGAAAACAACGCAGGAGGCCGAGGTTGCGCAGACCGCGCACGCCGGCAACACTCGTCCGTCGGAGTTCCCCGCCTGGCCGCTAAGCCTCGTGGCGGCGAATGCGACGCTTTAGGCGCAAATCGGTTCTATGCGAAGAGATGGGCATCGCAACGCATCACCACCCGACCGACTTGGATGCCGCCGAGACTTCGCCGCCTTTTCAGGGTCCACCGACGCCAACCAAGGAACAAAATGGAGGTGCTCTTTGGTGATGGCCGACCCGGTGGCCCGGAATCAACCGCCAACTTGGATGAGGAGGGACAGTGAGCCATTCCTCAAAACCTAGTCCTCATTGTCTAGTTTAGCTGAATCACAATCTCTTGTTGCTCGTGGGCCGTTGTTCAAGAATCCTTGGATTACTAATGTTTGTGTTTGTGTTTGTGTTGTAAGCTAAAACTCTCTTCTTCTTAATGAAATCCGTGCAATGCACGTTCGAGAAAAAAAAACAACGCAGGAGAAAACATTGGAAACAAAAACATGAGTCTGGAGAAGTGGAGCTCATGTTTAGTTTGCTCCAAATTTCCTTTCGAATGACCTAACCCATAGAAATTCGAAAGAATTTTTCCTATACAAATCGCTTCGAAATCCCAATGTTCTTCTTTCATTCCAAAGGGGGTCTAAAGTGAATAGGCGAGGTGTATGCCCGCATACTGAAAAAAACTTTACCCATTTTTTCATCCATAGACATAAGTTGTCCACATGTTCCTTACCGCAAATTTGTTTTCTCTGTTTATCTCTCTTTCCTCTTCATCTATTTGTCTCGCTGTTTATCTCTGTTTCCTTGTCTCGCTGTTTATCTCTGTTTCCTCTTCTTCTATTTGTCTCGCATGTCCTCCATCAGCCATGGACAAAAAGACCAAGGCGCTTGCGCTTGACGAGCCTATATGCGGCAACCCTTGTGGCGCTGCCCTAGATGGCACACCACATTCCGTGGCAATCGCACTAGAGACCGCCATTGTCACCACTATCTCGGACCACCACACCACCGTATGCCAACTGAAGAAAGGATGATTGGTTTTTTTTTTTTTTTTTTTTTTTTTGATAACAAGGAAGATAGGATTGAGATTGACTTGCTCTTCCATTGAGTCGAGGGAATTAGAGAGTTTTTTTTTTCAAAGAAATAACTTTTAGACAAAGAGGATTTGCTCATGGGCACATTCAGAGGGTATTCCCCGTATTCTCGGGAATACCCAACTATTTAGGTACACTTTTATGTATATAAGTATGTGTATACGTTTATATGCCATATTTTGTAGTAGTTTCACTCATTGCAACCTAAATAAAATGGTAAAAAAGAAAGAAAGAAAAAAAAAAACAGCCTCTCAACTTGGCTCCATCATGTTTTATATTATTTTCACTCATTACAGCTCCAAATAGGTGATTTTTTTTTTGGTTGACATGGAAGTAGGAATATCTAAGTTTGAAATCCTGGTTGCGTGACTGCGTCACTAGTTTTGCCAGGTCACTCTCTCTCTTTCTCTTTTATTAATTTGATGGAGATGCTCCTGTGAGTTGTTTACCAATTTCTGCACGGTTAAACTACAGTATGTTAACAGCAACAGTAGGCCGGCCCAAAGTAGGCAGATGCATGTCGGTCCGTGTACGAGTGGGCCTGGGGAATCCGGCACGTGGTGGCGGTGAAATCTTTACGCTTGTTTTTATTTTATTTATATTTATTAATTACCCCCACAGCTTTCATCATCTCTTTCATAATGGTTCGTTCTTCTGCTCTACTACGACTAGAAATAACATCTGCCGGTAAATGTTAATCGTCGTACCAAATTTGCAATCCAAATGTAGTTTCGTACAGTGGTTTCGTTGCAGATTTGTCATGTGTGTAGGTAGCCTAGAAATGAAATCAGGGATTCATGGACCACCAGTAGTAGCAAGCAGCAAGCGGCGACGTATTGAGACGAGCGTACTCCGTACCAGACTACTGCGTTTGGAATTCAGAGCCATATTAAAATAGGGATCAAGGGACATTGTTTAGTAATACTAGTTTTTTATTTAGTAGTTTAAATGATATATAGAGTATCTCAAAACGACAACTGGCATCCCTACTGGTTTGGAATTCCCAGGGGATCAAGGGACATTGTTTAGAATACTAGTATTAGTAGTAATGATATCCACCTCAGCTCGTTGGCATTTGCGACTGCCCCCGGGCCGTCGATGGCCCACCGCCGTTGGCGATGGCCACCGCCGTCGAGCCCGCAACGGTCGATGGTCAGGGCTCTCTTTTTCGCCACTCTCTCCCGTTTTCCGTGCTATTATGGATTCCAGCAAAGGCCGGCGTTTTCCGTGCACAGCTGACACCAGCAGTGCAGTGGAACGGGCGAACGTTACAGCAGGCAGACCCAGCGGCCCAGCGGGAACGGGCCAAGATCCCGGCGACGTGACGTGCCAACGGAAGCCACCAGCGGCTCGTTTGATGAGCGGGCAGGGCACTAGCAGGCCGGCGTGGCCACCACCGCAGAACGAAACGGCAGTCGGCGCCCGCCGCACTAGCTACCGGCCTGCGGTGCCATGCCATGGCATGCCACGCTCGCAGCTCCTCGGCATGACCGGCGTCCGTGTCCGTCCAAACCGCAAGTCACCCACCACGCGACGCGAGCAACAGCAAACATGGCTGCCACTGCGACAACGAGCCCCACCCACTCCAGTGAACTGTCACGCTGCCGGCTCACACTCTTCGTCGTCGTCCTCCTCCCTCACCTCCCTACCGTTGCCACCCCAGGCGCACGTGTCCCACCCTCCCTCACGGACACCTCACCTCTCCTTCTCCCTCCCTCCCTCTCTAAAAGCGGCCGGCCCGGCCACTGTCTGCCGTCTCTCTGGCTCTGCCCAGTCCCCCACCTCACCGATCTCGCGCACACTCCCCAATGACCCAATCTCCCCGACCCTGCCAGCGCGTCCACCACCACCTCCTCCCAGGATCGCTTCACGGGCCGGGAAGAAGCACCACCAGCAGCAGCACCCTGATGCACGCACCCAATGCCGGCCGCCGCCATGGCCCGAGCCTCCCTCCTCCTCCTCTCCCTCCTCCTCCTCCTCCACCTTAACCCACCCATCCTCCCGGCCTCCGCGGTGCGCTTCGACTACGCCTCACTAACCCTCGGCAGCCTACGTCTCCTCGGCGACGCGCACCTCAAGAACGGCACGATCCGTCTCTCGCGCGACCTCCCGGTACCCACCTCCGGGTCCGGGCGGGCGCTCTACGCTTCGGCAGTGCCGCTCAAAGGCGGCTTCTCGACGCAGTTCGCCTTCACGGTGGCCACGCTGAACCCGTCGTCGGTCGGTGGCGGGCTCGCGTTCGTCGTGGCCACCGACGGGGCCGCGCTCGGTGACGCGGGCGCATCCATCGGCGTGGACGTCGACACCGACGCCTGCGCGGTCGAGTTCGACACGCTCATGGATGTTCAGTTTGGGGATCCGAATGGGAACCATGTTGGGCTGGATCTTGGCTCCATGGTCTCGGCGGCTGTGGCGGACCTCGGGGATGACGCCACCGGTGGCGTCGAGCTTGCTAGTGGGAGGACCGTCAACGCTTGGATCGACTACCGACCCCCGGCGGCGGTGGGAAAGGAGGCGGCGCTGGCGGTGGGGGAGTCTTGGAGGTCTTCGTGTCCTACGCGGCGAAGCGCCCGCTCAGGCCTGTCTTGTCGGCGCCGCTCGACCTTGGGGAGCGCGTCAAGGACGCTGCGTTCGTTGGATTCTCTGCTTCCACGCAGGGGAGTACCGAGGCGCACGCCATCGAGTGGTGGAGCTTCTCCACCGCGTCGCCGCCGGCACCGGCCCCGCGTTCCGCCGTGCCCGCCACGCCGCCACCGGCGGCGCTCCCGCCTGCCGTCACCAACCCGGTGCTCCCGTCGCCGCTGCTTCCAGGAGTGACGACACCGACGCGCCATCTGCCACGACGACTGGCGCAGCCGCCGCACCGGCCGGCTCGATCGCCCCGTCGGGCTCCGCCGCGGTGGGGAAGATTCATGCCACCGGCGGCTCGCGTCCGCCCGCGCACGCGGCCGTGGCCGGCGCAGCCACTGCGGGCGCATTCGTGGCCGCGTCCTTCGCGGGCGTCGCGGTCTGGGCGCTGGCGCGGCGCGCCAGGGCCAGGAAGCGCGGCGGCGGCCAGGGGCGCGGTGACGGTGGGCACCAAGCAGCAGCGCGACAGCAGCGTGGCGTCGGCGGCGGCGCTGGCGCGGTCGCCTCGCGAGTTCAGCTACAAGGAGCTGAGCGCCGCGACGCGGGGATTCGACGCGTCCCGCGTCATCGGCAACGGCGCGTTCGGCACCGTGTACAAGGGCATCGTTCCCGACACGGGCGCCATGGTCGCCGTGAAGCGGTGCACAACGAACGCGCGCGGCGGCGGTGGCGGTGGCGGTGGCGGAAACGCGAGCAGCGGCGAGCAACAGGCGCGGTCGGAGTTCCTCTCGGAGCTCTCCATCATCGCGGGACTCCGCCACCGGAACCTACTCCGCCTGCAGGGCTGGTGCTACGAGAAAGGGGAGATCTTGCTGGTCTACGACTACATGCGCAACGGCAGCCTGGACAAGGCGCTGTTCGACGCCTCGGCGCCCGTGCTTCCATGGCACCACCGTCGTGACATCCTGACCGGCGTGGCGTCGGCGCTGGCGTACCTCCACCACGAGTGCGAGCGGCGCGTGATCCACCGCGACGTCAAGTCCAGCAACGTGATGCTGGACGAAGCCTACCGCGCCAGGCTCGGCGACTTCGGTCTCGCACGGCAAGCGGAGCACGGCGAGTCCCCGACGCCACGGCAGCCGCCGGCACCATGGGGTACCTGGCGCCCGAGTACCTCCTGACGGGTCGCGCCACCGAGTGCACCGACGTGTTCAGCTTCGGCGCGCTGGCACTTGAGGTGGCGTGCGGGCGTCGGCCGATCGGCGCCACGCCGACCGACGGCGGCGGCGGCGGTGGTGGCAGGTGCTGCAACAACCTGGTGGAGTGGGTGTGGAGCCTGCACGGGGAGAGCCGACTACTGGACGCCATGGACGCACGACTGGGCGGTGAGTTCGACGAGGACGAGGCGCGGCGGACGCTGCTGGTGGGTCTGGCGTGCTCGAGCCCTGAACCGGCACTGCGTCCGGGGATGCGCGGCGTGGTCCAGGTGCTGGGCGGCGAGGCGGACCCGCCGTTCGTTCCCGCGGCCAGACCGTCCATGAGCCTCATCGGCGGCAGCGCCAACAACCAGCAGCAGCTGCTGCTCAGCCTGCAGGACAGCGTGTCGGACTACAACGCCCTGCTGGGTCTCGCCGGACTGTCGGAGTCCGACTCGTCGGACGCCGACTCGCTCAGCTCGTCGTCGCTCACCAGCACGCTGAGGAGAGGAGGACATGACATTGGGTTCAGCAGCACCGCCGGCGACGCCAGGTGAAGACAGACCGGCGGTAGGTTGGTAGCTTAGAGTTTGGATTCTGAATCGGTCCATTGTCGATCTTGAATGCCGGCCGAAAAGAAGGAACACCGGTCCATATGTATGTATTGATGGGTACATAGAATTTTTAGTTGCAGAAGTCTAGCAATGGACTGCAGATGATCATCATCAAAGGCAGCCTCCATTTGTTGCATTACATACATAGTACATTTTTCTCTTGTCGATAATAATGCAGAAATCGAAGAATGATTCATTCATTCGTTGGTTGGTTCAGTTGAGCTCAGCCGCCATTGTACGTCGTCCTCCAACTGCTTTGCTGGTGGATCAAAACGCCCAACTTTCCACTCCCTCCCCCACGCACACTATCTTTTGTTGATAGACCTCACCTTTGCTGCCGCATGCAAGAAAATATGGATTTCAGGCCACGGTGTCACGGATGAGAATGAAGATCGATTATTCTCTCTGACGGTCTGACCTGACTCCGAGAGAGCAAAAAGGATGTCGTTTTCTTTTGTTGTGTTCTACCTGCGATGACGTCACAAGGATAGATCAACCTGCTCTTTTGTATATCTACTATATCTATCGTGTGGATCTGTATGTAGAAAGGAAAGGATAACTTGCGGCGGCAGCAGGTGTGCGATCCTGTGCTTTGCATTGGGATAGCAACAAGGCATGGCAAAGGAAAGGAAAGCATCTCCTTCTCCTTCTCGTCTCTGCTAGTGCGCCTTGCTTTGACATCCATGGCGTGCGTGGTCTCCAACCGCAAGTCGTCACTGGGAGCCTGGGAGGCCGGCCGGCGCCGCCATTATTCCACGTCGGCGAGCACTAATCCTCCTAACACTGTGCTACTAGAAGAAGAAGAGGTGGTGGCCCGCCACTAGTGATGGATCGAGTACTAGTGACGACGACGCTGGGTGGCACGACGTCGCACCAACTGATGCCACTGTGATGATCGAGCACGCATGGCATTGGCATTGGCATTGTCACTGGCATGCAAGTTGTCCACATCCAAAAGGGGCATGATCATTAGCTAGGCTAGGGTATCTCGTCTCGTGATGACCTCGATCGATCCTGGTCGCTATCCCGGCCGTGGGACCGATGGCCGCCGGACCTTTTTTTTTTTTCCTCCCCTGGTGCCATCAGCTTCGTTCATGAGCAAGCAGCAAGCACACTGGTCGGCGTACGTACGTACGTACGTAGCCCTTCAAGCCGTCCGATCATCACGGGTTCCGTATGATCGATCGCCATGTGATTATATTGGGAACCGGCATCGTAACAGAACGGAACACGCGGATATGTGTTTGTGTTTGTTTTTGCCCTGGCCTGCAGAACACAAGAATGCACGGTCGTTCATGTCGAGTTCTAATATAGCTAGCACACCTTCGTTTACGAATGATGTGGTAACCACCTACGTTTACAAATGCATGATGAGTGCTCCCTTTTTTGTTGTTGTTGTTCTGGAAATCAATCAATGTCCTGCTTCAATTTGGATGTTTCCGGCGGCGATAGATAGGTTGTTTGTGTACTTAATTATCAAACACAAGGTAGCTGCTGCAAAACGGTGGTAGGAGTAGTGTCACTAGCGTCGCTCTCATCATCAGGGAGTAGAGTACGTTGTTTCGTCGTCCACATCTCCAGGTACTGCGCCACGTATTATACATATACAAGCAAAGAACACGACCGCTCAACAGTCGATCGGTACAATCCCAACTTGGACCAGTGTCGTCAAAGACCTATCCTGTACGTGATCCAAACGCATGCTGGCCTGGGTGACGTGTTCCTTCGAAATTCCCATGGAAAATCTCCAATCCAAACGATGAAAAGGGAAGGTAACTCGTGTGATTGCAGCTTTCCATGGAGTGGACCAGGAAGTAGCAGTGGCATGTTGGTCACAGGTGGGCGGTGAAAAGTCCTTGTCGGGCTGGGGAATCTGGGATTAAATTAACGCCAGTAATTTGGTTGCTGGAAAGGGTACTGGTTCGTGTTTCTTAGGTTTCATTATCGCTAGGAATATGGCACTGTCTGTATATATTACTGCATCAAGGTGGGTGTGGATGGAAACAAGAGACAAATGTGCACCAAGGTCACCATACTGCCGACCTCCTTGTTCTTGTGATTGTGTGGATCGAGACTAGTGAAGAGAATGGTATACCGGTCCCGCCTTTGCTCTCGTTCTAGGGTCTCATAGGTTCTCTCTCTCCTCGAGCAAGCTATGAATTACCTTTTGCTCCACTCCACTGATAGTACTAAATTATATGATGTTTTGTTTTTCTAACTACATACTCCGGAGTATATAAGTGCATAGTTAAAACTATTGGGTTAAAACTATGGAAGTCCTTGTCAGAATAAAAGGAAATTCTTTTTTGGTTACTACTAAAGGATAGACTGAGTACAAGGGATCTCTTAAGAAGAAAACTATGTTCTTGCCAAGCTACTCCTGTGCCATCTGTATGCATGGGGGAGATGAAACTTTGCTTCACTTGTTCTTTCATTGCAACTTTGCTCAGGCCTGCTGGTATTCAATGAATCGAGAAACTGGATAATTCTGAAAATTGTTGAATGGATTCAGCTACCTTCATGGTCCCAGCCTGTTGGTCTTTATGGTCCTGCAGTTCTCAGGGGGTCTCAAATTTCAATAAGACAATTCAAGACCACTTTCTATCCTCGAGCAAGCTACATATTGAATTACGTTTTGCTGCACTTTGAACCTATCTTGAATTATATGATGTTTTTTTAAAATGCATTAACCCCTCCTTAAAAAAAAACTACGTAGATATAGTACATTTGACAAAATGTATTTACCTTATGAAAAAAATCTAAGTGCATAGTTAAAAATATTGAATCTCAGGTTAAAAAAGAAGGTAATTCTAGTTCTAGAATTAAAAATAAGTCAGACCTTGTTACGTTTGATACAAAATGTATTTACGTCTATGAATAATTAAGTTTGTTATAAAAAAACCCTACCTTTACATATATTTTCATAATTAGTCAAATCATACCCTTCTCGGTTCGTAGGTCAATTAATTTGGATGTGATACACAACATATTGATTGATTTGGTACGTTGATTCAATACGTATGTACATTCAGTATCATATATGGGAAACAAACAAACAATATATGGTCCGATATGTGTCATCCGATCCTCAACAGCTAGCGGTTTCAATTCATTCCGTCCCATCTCTCCGTGAGAGAATGATGAAGAAGATTTTTGGCAACTCGGCAATCCCTTTGCACATATATCTCGCCTCGCGTCTGGACGTACAAATACGTACGCTTCTTCGCTTCCGTTGCATATATATATGCATAAATAATGAATGCACGCATCATCCATGGGTCATGCACATATCACAACCTAGAAATGAAACGGTAGGAAAACTGTCCGCTGGCGAGAGCGAGCGCGACGACTCGTCACGTCTCACCGTCACCGATCACAGTCTACCGTACGTACTACTACATAGCAATATCTCTATCTAGAATGAAGTGTGTGTGTGTGTGCTGCTGAATCTGCCTGCCATGGACGGAGGCAGCTAGTTGTTGGTGTAGCGTCGCTGTCAGGCTCAGGCTTGGGATTATATTCAACACCAATTGCTTGGATTGGATACTGCCATGCCCTTGGTGGTGTTGAAAAAGGATTTCATTCTCATGCCCTTTTTACTGCTACTACTACTCCTAAAAGGATCGGAGAGGCGGCCTTTTCCCGCAAAAGGATTTTTATGGCACTACTACTACGCTCCTCCTCGTGCCACTATGCTATATAAAGGTGTTGGTTCATTCAATTCTCGATCGCCCTTTCCTTTTTTTCTTTTTGCGAATCCAGCCATCGTTCGTTATCAATTTCCCAGCGACTGATAGTTGCAGAAAGAGAAGAAACAAAGTGGGGCCATGCTGTCAGGATCTCCAGTCAAGGCGTCAAGCGACGCGAGGTGTGATCCGGCCGGCGGATCCAACCAAGGCACGACACGACACGACACGTAGTCGATTGGGGGTAAAGTTAAAACTAAACTACCGACAGCCGTAGTTTACCCTGCTAATCGCTGCCTACGAATCTTACCAGGCAGCCTTGCTACCTTGAACTCCCCCCTTGTCCATTCCCGGACGCATGTACACAGCGCCCCAGCGTACTGGTGCTGGTACTGGCACCGTGGCACGTTGCCGCGCGCTCCTGCAAGGCTGCAACCATGTATCAATGGCAACTTGGCAACAACATGGCAGGTAAGGTAGGCAAGCAAAGCCATAGCTTAATTCACTCCAAGTACTCCAAGGCTTCGCTTTCAATGGCACGCCAATATGGATATGGATTCCTTGTCAAAAAAAATAAATAAATATGGATATGGATTGGTGGATCGTCCATGCATGGGGTCCGTCCGGCCGCTCCACTTCACTTACGTGTCGTACCCCCAGGGTCGCCGCCGAGACTTTATTATTTGTTTGGGCCTCACTACACAAGCTTGTGGTACTAGTCATTAAAAAAAAACCTGTGATACTAGTCAATACTATGATGACATGCAAGATCCACACCATCTACGGTACAGTACAGTACAGTACAGCGGTGGTCCTTCAAATTAAGCTACAAAAGGCTGATCGAGGGCATTACTATGCACCCAAATTCGACGGATGGATTCCCAAGTGTCATTCAGATCATCAAACTCCATCTCAAAATGCCAGCCTTTGTGCGGGAGGGAGATCACACCGAGACAGAACACGTCCTTCCTTTATCGAGCTGCTGCTGAAACAGATCACTCAAACAGACTCTAGCTCTTTTTTTTTTTTTTTTCGAAAACAACATCGATGACGCCTTAAGCTATGATAGATCACGCCTTGAGCTACGAGGATCCAGATCCACGAGCCCTGCCTGCAACATCGAACACAGCTCAGGTCCCTTGGGATCCAGACGATACCCTAATACTTTTTTTTTTTTCGAAGAATAAACTAAATGTACCTTTGAAGTCTCTGAAAAATTACATTTTGAAAGTTTAGGTCTGGATAATTAATTAACGTAGGAGCCCAGACGAAAGATAGATTCCTCAGGACCAGATGACACCTCAACAGACGTGTAAGGAACGTCCGTGTCATTCTGTCACCGTTATCGGGGGGTGGACGAGGAAGCGTTGTCAAGTACGACCCTCCCACTTATCGAGGAGCACCCGCTGGGCCCTCCTCTCCGGTCACGGGTCCCTGAAGATGGACACAAGACTCTAGCTCTTGTGATGACAAAACAAGGCACGGGTCAACCTTTACCATCGATCAGGTCAGGTCAGGTTCCTTTGGATCCAGATGATACCCTAGTACTTTTTTTCGATCAATCACCCTATAAGTACCTTTGAAGACTCTGAAAATTACATTTTGAAAGTTTATGGTCTGGATAACGTAAGAGCCCAGACGAAACATACCTCAGGACCAGATGACACCTCAACAGACTAATTAAGGAACATCCGTGCATTCTTACCTTTTTCCAGAATCTATAAGTATCAATTATCAAGTAGCAGATCTCACACTTGTGTGCATGGGGATTGGATGCATCATGGCCAACAATGGTCAGCCAGCCACCTGCTGCATCACAACCTCAAAAGGAAGGACAGCAGCAGTGCCCACTGTACAGCATCCTCTCACGTGTCCTGCAGGCCTGGATCAGAGATTCAGACAGGTCGTGCAACATAATAATGTAGGAGTACGTACCAGACAATAGACAATCCATGTCCCTTCCCCGGCTGTTTTAGTTGCTGGTTCTCACCTTTACTTGTGCTTTCTTTTCTTGGCACTTTTATTAATCAATCACTTTTTGTGTTGGCACTTTTTATTAATCACTTTTTTTTGTTTATTTAATCAATTTTCAGTAGGGGCCAAAACCCCTCCTGTAATTTCCTTCAAAAAAGAGCCCTGTTGTTGTTTTGCCACCACAACCACAGCAGCAGCAGCCGGCTGCAACTGCAAGTAGACATATCGGACCACCAGAGTACAATGTACAAACAAGGGAGCTGAAGGAAAACCTATATGTGCAGTGGTTACTGCCTGTAAAACCAGGTAGGTAGGTATCCACATAAAACCGACATCGACCAAAATCGGAACAATAACGTCTGAGGCTCTAAGCTTCAGATCAAGCTCAACTCAACTGGCAGCTAGTTTATCGGCCTAAATTCTAAGGGCTGCAAGAGTAAAAACCCAACGTGTTCCGATGCAATTGACATGCAGTCCTCCTCTGTGTTCTACAGATCAAAAAAGAAACAATCCACCGGTGCTTTCTTTACTAGATGGAGCTGGGACTTTCCAAGGCAAGACATCACCATACAGCGCGTTAGCTGGGACACAGATCCTGGAAGACGCAAAGCGCTTCTAAGTTTAGCACCTCCAGGAGGCAGGAGCCTATTCTTGGCTCAGCAAATCCTCCTCCTCCTCCGCGCAAAGGCATGAACCAAATGCTCATCCCATCTCACCACATTTCCCCACAGAGATCACATTTACCGCGCACAAAGCACCAACACCGATCAGATAGCCTGTATGCGAGATCTTTAGCACAATGAGGGAGGGAGGATGATGCAGCATATAGACTCCAACGCATGCTCCCATTGTCCACACAACGAGGTCTGCATCAGATTGGTCTGTGCGTTCTAGAGAGAGGGAAGGAGAGGTTTACCAACTGCAAGAGGAATAGGGATCCAAGGTTTGATACATACAGTTGGGAGAAGATGAGCTGCTTTGGGTGTTTCAAGCCGGAGAAGAAGGTGCCTTCCCCAAGGGAATCCAGGGAGGTCACGGTTGTGAAGAAGGCCCAGACCCAGACCCAGAATGAAGCGCCTCCCAGGGATTCTTCTGGTAAGGATCATAAGATGCTCCTGCTACTGATTGCAAATAGAAATAAGGAATTAGCATGTTTTGTACTGTCCAAACTGATAGCATAGAAAATGATTTATTAGGAGCCATGTCGGCAAACAGACCAAACAATGAAACAACAAATTAAATACAATGCAGCAGTATAAAGATCCAAAATCCTCAATCCCCCAATACGTCCTGTTCTTCTGCACATCAATTTTATAGCTGGATACCTGTGGTTAAACAATCTATATATATACTGTACCAGGGTCAGTGGTTTCCTGCAGATGCTTTTAGACCTGAATATACCGACCATTCAGTGTATCTTTGTTTAAGGACGAACCACACCCCTGTGCCACTGTATTCCCTCTAGATTATGTATATATTCCTCTGAACCGAATCTATGTAGCAGTTATATTTTGAACTATCTGTTTCCCTGTCAGTGTCACATGTATTCTGGTATTCATGTCTAGTTCTTAACTGTCATGGATGAAAATGGCTTTCAGTGATATAACATATTCATATACATACTATTTAAATTTGTTCAACAAATGTCAAAAAAATCAGAACAACTAAATGAGAACAAAATAGAAATTTAATGCAGGCTACCACTCACCTTTGCAGGATCCATCAGGCCATCACCAGTTGCTTCAAAGCAAAAGCAAAAGCCATCATCATCTGAAACAGCAACAAGCATTGAACCCCCTAAAGGAAGTTGTTCTGTTTCCAGAACCGCAAAAGCATTCACATTCCGTGAGCTAGCCACGGCCACAAAAAACTTCCGTTCTGACTGCCTCCTTGGAGAAGGGGGCTTTGGCAGGGTATACAAGGGCAAGCTTGAAAATGGACAGGTACACAACATTCAAACATTCTATGTGCACACACTTGCTAATTCATCTACAGTAATCAGTGGCTGACTTGTTTTCGGTTTGCATGAACAGCTTGTTGCTGTCAAGCAACTAGACCTGAATGGGTATCAAGGCAACAGAGAGTTCCTAGTTGAGGTCCTGATGCTCAGTCTATTGCACCATCCAAACCTAGTCAATTTGGTTGGCTATTGTGCAGATGGAGATCAAAGGCTTCTGGTGTATGAGTACATGGCACTAGGCTCACTTGCAGATCACCTGCTTGGTAAGTGGTAGTCTTTTTTCTTCACTAATACATTCAGATATCAGTGCTACATAATTTTTATAATATGGTGAATAAGATACTTAAATGTACAAACTTGAATTGCCATTGCAGATAACACTCCTGATCAAGTGCCACTGAGTTGGTACCTCAGGATGAAGATAGCTCATGGAACTGCTAAAGGGCTTGAATACCTCCATGAGAAGGCAAACCCACCTGTCATTTACCGGGATCTGAAGTCCCCCAACATCCTTCTTGATGAGAAGTACAATCCTAAGCTCTCAGATTTTGGGCTCGCAAAGCTCGGCCCAGTTGGGGGAAAGACACACATCTCCACCCGGGTGATGGGAACATATGGGTACTGTGCTCCGGAATATATAAGAACTGGCCAGCTAACTGTCAAGACTGACGTGTACAGTTTTGGAGTCTTCCTACTGGAGTTAATCACAGGAAGAAGAGCGGTAGATACCTCCAGGCCAGCAAGTGAACAAATCCTGGTTAACTGGGTACGCACTTCTATTTTATTACTCTACAATCTACATATACATTCAGAACTTGCTTGCCCGTTGTGTTCATTTGCAGTTGTCTCAGTTAGGAATTACCCATGGAACACATGGAAATAAATACAACTGACAACTGCAATGGAACACATGGAAATAAATACTAAAGCTCATTAGAAATTACCCAAAGAAGATTTCTGGAACAAGGTTTTCTGACAAATTCATCTATGATCAACAGATCAAGCCCATGCTGAGAGACAGGAAGAGGTACAATGAGCTAGTAGACCCTAATCTTAGAGGTGAGTACCCAGAAAAGGACTTGAGCCAGGCTGTGGGTGTGGCAGCAATGTGCCTTCAAGAGGAAGCCTCAGTCCGGCCTTTCATGAGTGATGCTGTTGTGGCACTGGGGTTCCTTGCAGAAATGCCTGCTGGCTGTAAACACAAATCTGGCCCTATACTCAAAATGAAACAAGTTGGAGATCCCTCACTAACCGGTAGTGGTAGCGTTAAAGAAGATAAGGATGCATACAATCGTCAAAAGGCTGTAGCTGAGGCCATTGAGTGGGGTTCACTGAGGCAGAAACAGAAGGCCCAAAGTCCAGAAAAGAAAGCTCAAAGTCAAGGTGCAACATCCCCTCCAGAAGCCAGTAAATTGTAAAAACACCTCTGCTATGCACTAGGATACCCACTGACTTGTAACCCTCCAATTTTGTGGAAGCCTTAGGGCTTAAAGTGTCCCCACATAGCTGAGAGTTTGTAAATGAAGTTCCTTCTCTCATAAAGATGTAAGGGATCTATAGTATTTGTTGTTAACATATATGTGTTGGATCAGGAAAGAATTCTTATTCCATATTGTATAATAAAGACCAATTTTGGTATACGATATATTACTAATTAGCCGTTGCCTTTCTATCTAACATCTGTAGGGAGCAGGAAAGAGGAGCACAATGAGGTGTTACACTAATTCTATCTAGCTACAATGGTTCAAAGCATTTTTTATATATAAAAAAAACTCAAGTGGGCAGGTGACAATGAAAGCTACAGTAGCTCTACAGATCTCCTTTACTACCAGCCAACTTTTTTCAAAAGACTTAGGAGCATTGCTCCAGGACTTTTTTATCCTAAACCCCTCACTCCAAGCAGATCCTGACCTGTAGCAT
>JADLZK010012668.1:0-69758 GCA_015847255.1 Hyparrhenia diplandra | reverse complement strand
GCTTGGTTGTGCCACAAATTGGAGCAGCTCGGCTTCAAGGCATCAAAAGGTGATACATCATTGTTTTATTGTGACAAGGGTGGCTACACTATGTTTATTTTAGTGTATGTGGATGGTATTATTATTGCGAGTTCTTCTCGAGGTGCAACAAATGCCTTGTTGAAGGAGCTAGAGAGGGAGTTTGCACTGAAGGATCTAGGGGATCTTCATTACTTTCTTGGCATAGAAGTAAAGAAGGTTCCGGATGGCCTGTTGTTATCTCAACAACGTTATGCAAAAGACATACTTGACAGGGAAGGTATGAGTATGAGCAAACCAATAGACACTCCTATCTCCACCTCAGTGAAGTTGAGCCTAGCAGATGGTGTTGGCCTTGGAGTTGAAGATTCGACAAGGTACAGAAGCTTAGTTGGAACTTTGCAATACCTAACTCTCACTAGGCCGGATATTTCGTATGCGGTGAATAAGGTTTGCCAATTCCTTCATGCCCCATCCACGGTGCATTGGACTGCAGTGAAGAGAATATTGCGGTATGTGCAAGGTACCATGAGTATGGGTCTCAAGATTCGAAAATCAAACTCAATGTTGGTCAGCGCGTTCTCAGATGCCGATTGGGCTGGATGCGTCGATGATCGAAGATCAACAGGAGGATTTGATGTGTTCTTGGGCTCCAATCTTGTGTCAGAGTGCTAGAAAATAACCCACGGTGTCACGCTCAACTACAGAAGCGGAGTAAAAGGCTTTGGCAAATGCGGCTGCTGAAATGGTGTGGATTCAGAGGTTGTTGACAGAATTGAAGATCCCTCATCCTCCAGCAGCTCGGTTGTGGTGTGGTAACCTTGGGGCCAAGTACTTATCAGCAAACCCGGTGTTTCATGCAAGGACCAAGCACATTGAAATCGACTTTCACTTTGTACGTGAAAGAGTGGCAAGGAAGCTACGGATGGTTTCACCAAGCCTATTGCAGCGCCCAAGTTGAAAGAGTTCAGATACAATCTCAACCTTGAAAGTGGCTGAGATTGAGAGAGGGTGTTAGACAATAGGATATTCCTAACTATAGATGGAACGTATTGTATACTTGACGTATAAGTCAAGGATAGGTCTCGGTACATATATGTCATGTAAATCTAGATTGATTGAGTTGTAACCTTGTTTTACAAGTCTACGGACTATATAAGATAACATGAAGCGCGAGCCTAAGGGCATCGCCGCGAGCCTAAGGACATCGCTTCCCATTAGTCTGTTTATCTTCACACTCTGCTGAAACAGAAGCATGAAAACTAACCACCTGAGCATTTTCACTGCACGTCAATCGGATCGGAAACTCAGCCGCCAAATCTCGGACTTCGGGCTTGCCAAGCTTTTGCAGAGGCTTGCAGCGCGCAGGACCAGATCACCAGAGAACCTGCACACGAGACACGACCACCAGGGTGCACTCGAGCCACAGGCGACGGAGGTATAGGCGTCGCTGTAGGGCTATGGCGACGATGGTGCAAGGCGACGACGGCGACACTCCTCAGATGCTCAGACCCGTACTCAAGCGAGCAGAAAGGGAGGTGTGAAGGATGGGCGACCGGAGTCTTCGCCTTTTCGCGGGCACGTGCAGGTTTTTGCGGGCTTTGACAATTGCCCGCTATTGTTAGCAGGACGGGCCGCTTGGATCTGCTATAAAAAAAGCGGGCTGCGGTTGTCCAACGGGCCTAATTTGCGGGCTGGGCTAAGCAGGCTTGCGGGCAGGCTCGCACCGCTTGCATCCTGAGGCACACATGTTTTCGTCCAGACTCCCCACCTCCCACACGCGCGCGTATGTCCCACGTCTCTTCAGCACCCCGCCGGCCGCAACCCACTACTACAGCGAGCCACTGTAGGAGCCACTGTAGCTATAAGGACCAAGCAAGGCAGGGTCTTGTGTTGTTTTGTATTACGGCCCACCTGAAGAGTGTCGGCTGAAAATAGGTGCACAGTAGCATGTCAGATCATCACTTTTTTATTTTGTTTGCCGCCAAAATTGAACCTCTCAAAAGAGTTAGAATCCGCTGGTGGTAAATGACATTCGAACGAAATGGGTGGAGTTAAGGTATCGATTTACTTGCAACAGAAGGTGATTACGGTATCTAAGTAATTAAAAGTGAGATCCGGTTCCTCTGGTTTACTTTTGTGCGTCCCTATAAATCATGGGCCACTACAAGGTGTAATTCACAAGGCATGCAAATCCTAGCAGAAGAGGACTTCTTGGTTTGGTGACCATGATGGCACATCATGTCAAGAAGGGCACCGCCAGTCTCCTGCCCCCGGTAGCAGCAGCTCTTGTGGTTGCCAGTTTTTTTTTAGAAAAGGAAATATATTAATAATATTTCGGCCTCTACATTGACAAATGCATATAGTTGTTCGTTATTGCAGACATCACCATTGCGGTCCACACAAACACAAACAAAAAGTTTTGGTTCAAGGAAAAAGGAGAAGCTTTCCAACTTCGACATCTAAAAAGCAATTCTATTACAAAATCTCCAACCGTGTCTTGCAAACACCTCCATCGCGGTTGTCTCAATATCCCTACAACCCATCTTCATCAAATAGCCCGGCCTGAAGATAACCTGGATCTAGTCCAGTAAGTACCCCTGAAGATAACCTGCAAGTAAGATGATGCCACTACCTTGTCAAAAGTTATATCATTCCGAGTTAGCCAAATCGCCCAACAAATTGCACTTTGCACCCACTAGAATCTTAGATTTCAGTTTCCTATTTATCCCACCTAACCAGCCTGTAAACATATTGTGAACACTAGTTGGAGGTAATAAATTAAAGGAAACATGAACTGTTCACCACACGAATTTAGTAAAATGACAGTCAAAGAAGAGATGTCGTATCGTCTCGTCAGTAGAACAAAAACAACACTTCCTATCTCCTTGGAACTATCGTCTTACTAAATTGTCCTTTGTTAAAATTACTCTCTTGTACAAGTACCACAAAAAAACTTTGATTTTGAGTGGTAATTTGAGTTTCCAAATAAAAGTGTTATAAGGTATAGCTTCTGTTGTCACTAAGGCTCTGTACATGGATTTAACTGAAAATAATCCATTCTGATGTAACCCCCATACAAAGCGATCCTTTTGGTTTGTTAATTGTACATTGGCAACCATTGCAACCACATCATGCCATGCTTGTAAATTAACCCCTACCAGAGATCTCCTGAAGGCTACATTTAACAGTGTCGTGGATAGCACCGTTCTTATAGATGCACTTTTTTTCCGAACAATGTTATATAGAGCGGGAAAGATCGATTTTACTGGACGGAATGCTATCCATGAGTCCTCCCAAAATCTCACTTGAGACCCGTCACCTAGATCAAACTTGCCTAGTGAGAGAAACTCCCCCTTGACCTTCATGAGGCCAGTCCAAAACTGAGAATCTCTAGGCATGTGTTGAACCTGTGTCAATGTTTTGTCCCTTAGATATTTATTCCTAAGTATCTGCTTCCAGGCCCCATCTCCATTAATCAGCTTGAAGAGCCATTTACTTAGGAGGCACTTGTTATGGACATCTAAATTTAAAACTCCCAACCCACCTTGGTCTTTTGGAGTACAAACTACTTTCCATCTAGTCAGCCTATATTTTTTCTTGTGATCATCACTCTGCCAAAAAAACCGTGATCTGAAGTAATCCATTTTCTTCAGAACCCCTCTCGGCACTTCAAAAAAGGAAAGCATAAACATGGGAATGCTACTCAAAACAGAATTAATCAAGGCCAGTCTTCCTCCCACCGACAACAACTTACTTCTCCAACAGTTTAGCCTTTTTTGAAATCTTTCTTCGACATGTTTCCAATCCTTATTCATGATTTTTTTATGATGCATAGGGATTCCATGATATCGAAAGAGATACGACCCCATATCACACCCAAAATTTTGTGTACATTTGGATCGACTAGCTTTGGCTGCGCCATAACAAAACATCTCACTTTTATGGAAATTGATCTTGAGTCCTGATAACTGTTCAAAAGCACAAAGTAGAAGCTTCATGTTGCGATGAAGCTACAAGGTGAGGAGGAAGAGGACCTCGACTTTTCGAGGGAATTTGAAGAACTTCGTGAAGGAAGTTCGTTGGCTTGCGCCGCTTAGGGTTCATACTTCAAAGCCCTTTAGTCATGCAAATTGTTTAATGCGTTGAGGAACGCATGGGCGGCAAAAAAAAGAAGTGACGTTCAAAGTCGTGGGAACCAAACCTGTTTGTGGTGCAGTTTCATTGTCTAGGAGATTGGACGAGGGTCATGGAGGGAAGGCCCTGGCTGTTCAGAGGTGCAGCAATTGTTATGGAAGAATATGATGGTTATTCGAATGTGAATGCGTACAAATTGGATAAGATTCCAATTTGGGCAAGGATTCAAGGTGTTCCTAGATGTTGATGAAGAAGAAAGAACTAGCCGAGAAAGTAGCCAAGAAAGTGGGGCGAGATTATCACGATCCTAGTAAATGATGGGAAGATTAATTCAACTCCATATTTAAGGGGCGAGGGTGTGGATTGATCTGAGGAAACCTCTAGTGCGTGTGGTGCCGATCACGCTCAAAGATCGTATGATGTGCCTGGTACAGTATGAAAAGTTACCTAGCCTTTGCTTCTTTTGTGGATGTTTAGGCCATGAGGCGTCAGAATGCGGAGATGGTGTCCACCCGAAAGAAACATGTGAGTGGGGGGATTGGTTGAGAGTTCCATTCATGGCAATGGCAACGTTGAGGGAGGAGCGTGGAGGACGTGGTGGAGGGAGAGGACGAGGGCGTGGAAGAGGAGCTGGCCGTGGAGATGGGTTCGAAGAGGAAACTTATGATATGGATATAACAGAGGAGACGGATGCTGATGGTGGAGATGACCGTGCAAATGCAAAGGAAAGGGGCGCATTGGGGCTCACGAACACAGGGACAAACAAATCTCCTAGAGTACCATAGCCCAATAGCAGAACAAGAGAAAAAGAGGCCTAGAAGAAGTGAAGATGGCGAAGATAACAACCAAAAAACCCCAAATGCAAGATCGGCGCTCTCCTTCGAGGAGAGTAGCCGGGCACAATGAAACTCCTAGCCCGGAACTGCCGGGGCTTTTGAGTTCCCGTGCGGTTCGTGGCACTTCGGAGGTCCGGGAAGCGTTTAAACCCGTATGTGTTTTTTTCGTGCAAAACGCATTTGGATAATGGAAAAGCGCACAATTTGAGAAGGAAGGCGGGGTTTGATAAGATGTTTGTTCATGAGAGTGATGGGAGGAGTGGAGGACTGTTACTAATGTGGAAGGATGAAATTAACATTCGGATGCAAGGCATAACAAAGAATTATATTGATGTCATAATTGAAGATGATGGAGGGTGGAGATTTACTGGCATTTATGGGGAGCCGGATTGGAGTCAGAAAGGAAGAACGTGGGATGCTATCAGATCAATTAAGCAAGATCTGACGGCACCATGGCTGATTATGGGGGATTTTAATGAGATATTATATAATTCAGAGAAGGAAGGAGGAAGACCAAGGACACAAAGGCAATTGCAAGCTTTTCATGATGCTTTGTCTGAGTGTGAACTAAATGATATGGGCTTCACTGGTGATATATTCACATGGCAGAGAGGTCAAATCAGGGAGCGATTGGATAGGGCCGTTGCAAATATGCAGTGGTCAAATCTGTTTCCCCAAGCAACTTTGATCAATAGTGAAATGATTCGATCTGACCATAGACCAATTTTGATGGACACTCAGTATCTCACCCCGATCCAAAGGGGAGGAGGAAAGAAGAGGTTTGAAGCACGTTGGCTTCAAGAAGACACAGTAGAAGAGATGATAAAAGCTGCTTGGGCTAGAGCAAAAGCCCGTGGGGAGGGTCCAACTTTTTCGGAGAAGATCAGTGATGTTCATGAGGAATTGCATAAATGGGATAAAGAGGTCTTAAAAAAACCTGAAAAAAGAATGGCTGAACTGAAGAGAGAACTAGAGAGATTACGAAGGGGGCCAATGACTGAAGCTAATGCAGAATCACAAAAGGAGATCATGGTCCGATTAGAATTGATGTTAGAACAAGAGGAGATCTATTGGTTACAAAGAGCCAGAGCCAACTGGCTTAAGAAGGGAGATAGAAATACTAGTTTTTCCCATAATTATGCTACCAAGAGAAGAAAGAAAAATTCCATTAAGGGGCTGGTAGACCATAATGGAGTAATGCAGGAGGATGGAGGCCTGATGTGTGATATTGTCAAAGAATATTTTCAGAATCTATTCATGTCAGAGATTGTAGAAGTGGATCAGAATATTTTAGCAGATGTCAATAACAGAATCACATCGGACATGAATAGCGTGCTCACTTTGCCCCTGCTCACCGAGAAGAAGTAAAGAAGGCTTTATTCCAAATAGGTGATCTGAAGGCTCCGGGGCCCGATGGTATGCACGCTATCTTCTATAAAAAATATTGGGAATTACTAGGAGAAGATTTGGTGAAGGAAGTACTTGAAGCTGTGAACCAGGTGAAAATACCAGACGGCTGGAATGACACTTATGTTGTTCTTATACCCAAGGTGAATAATCCGACTATGGTTTCACAGATTTTCCCTATAAGCCTATGCAATGTTGTATACAAAGTTATATCAAAAATGCTAGCAAATAGATTGAGATCTATCTTACCAGAGGTCATAAGTGATAATCAAAGTGCGTTCGTACCAGGGAGATTAATTATTGATAATATGCTTTTGGCCTATGAAAGCATTCATACCATAAAAAAGAAGCGGGGGAAGAGAGGTCTATGTGCTGTTAAACTGGATATGCACAAGGCATATGATAGAGTGGAATGGGGCTTTTTAGAAAAGATTATGCTGAAAATGGGCTTTGACCAAAGATGGGTGGACCTTATTTTGGCATGTGTTAAGACTGTCAGGTATAAGGTCAGAGTGAATGCTATGGAGACCAACACAGTGATCCCAACTAGAGGTTTAAGGCAGGGTGATCCTCTTTCACCCTATCTTTTTCTATTGGTGACAGAAGGATTATCTTGTCTGCTGAAGGGAGCTGAAAGTAGAGGAGAAATTCAGGGTGTTAAAGTGTGTAGAAACGCACCAGTGATATCCCATCTATTATTTGCGGATGATTCACTAATACTAATGGAAGCAAATAGGGAGCAGGCAGTAAATCTGAAAAATCTCCTAGATCGCTACTGTGCAAACTCAGGTCAAAAGGTTAGTGATGAAAAATGCAGTATCTTTTTCAGCGAGAATACAGATGTCAAAGTGAAAGCTGAAGTGTGCACAGCGTTAAACATTGTTACTGAATCCTTAAGTGAGAAATATTTAGGCTTGCCGGCTCTGGTGGGGATTGATAGAAGTGATTGCTTTCAGCATTTGGTTGACAGAGTACGGTCAAAGACGAAGGGATGGAAGGAAAAGCTCCTTAGCATGGGTGGGAAGGAGGTTTTGATAAAGTCCATTGCTCAAGCCGTGCCAGTTTATGCGATGATGGTGTTTAAAATCCCGAAAAAAAATTGCAAAGGGATGTCTGATGCCATATCTCAGTTCTGGTGGGGTGATGACGATGATCATAAAAGAATCCATTGGAAAGCTTGGTGGAAATTATGTATCCCAAAGAAGCAAGGAGGGATGGGTTTTAGAGACCGAGAGTTTCAATCGTGCTCTACTAGCGAAGCAAGTTTGGAGACTGTTACTTGAGCCGGATTCTTTGTGTGCGAGGGTGCTAAGAGCTAGATATTATCCGGATGGTAAGCTACTGAACGCAAGAATGAAAAGTGGGAGCTCATATACATGGCAGAGTGTACTAGCAGGGCTTGATTGCTTCAAGAAAGGGTGCATTTGGAGAGTGGGAGATGGTTCACAGATTAATATCTGGGAGGATAATTGATCCCTGCTAGTCATAATATGAAGGTACTAACACCGAGAGGACACAATTTGGTGACAACAGTTGATGAGCTTATTAATCCAGTCACCGGGGTCTGGGATGAGGAACTCATAAAAGACATGTTCTGGTCTGTAGATGCAAGTAGAATTCTGCAAATCCCTCTCATTTACAAGGAAGGGATGACACAAGAGGCCGGCACTACAACCGAAATGGCTTTATCAGGATCAGCATACCATGTCCAAGTGGCAACATAAATTTGGTAATAATGGAGGAATTCAACAAGAAGGTGGAACAGAGGTGAAAGAGTTTGGGAAAAACTATGGAAACTGAATATTCCAGAAAAAAATAAAAATATTCGGGTGGAGAGTGCTGCGTGGGCTATTGCCCTCCGGGAATATTGGCGAACGTACATATTGCTGAGGTGAGTAGCTGCCCAGTTTGCCAAGAGGATTGTGAAGATATTAAACATGTTATATTCTCATGCAAAAGAGCCAAAGAGGTTTGGCGGGTAATGGGAGTTTCAGAGGAAATTCAGAAGTTCATTAGAACTGATCGATCGATCGGGTTCAAGATCGGTTGCGTATGTAATCGATTATCAAGACCAATCAAGCATCCGAACCAAGTTGGACTTGCAGAGTTAATACTAACAACAGGGCTGGTATCTATGGTGGGAACGGAGGAAGATGGTTCACGGCGACACTATTCAAAGTCCGCAAGATCGGCCATTTCAATAGCAACGCTAACTACAAACTATCTGAAGGCAGAAAAGAAGACTGTAAAGGAAAGGGTGGGATGGAGAAAGCCGCCTGAAGATTTTTTGATGCTGAATGTGGATGCCTGCTACAATTATGAACATAGTACAGGAAGTGCTGGAGCTGTCATTAGGGATGCAAGTGGGCTGTTCATCGCGGCGGCAGCTCAATATTATGATAATGTCTTAGATGCTCCTATGGCCGAGGTGATGGCACTAAGGGATGGAATGAAGCTAGCACAATATTTGGGATGTAGCCGTCTGATCATCCTTTCAGATTGCGCGCAGAGGTGGTTGACACAATGAAGATGGGAGGAGGTCTGCAACGGCGAGTGCTCCAGTCTTTGATGAATGTACGGTCTTATGGCAAGAGTTCGCTGCTATTTCCATAGATCATTGTAATAGGGATATAAATAAAGTAGCGGATGAAATAGCTAGGCTAGCTATGGTTTCAAAATTATCTTGTATGTGGGTCGATGAACCCCCTAGAAGCATCCTAGAAGCTTTGGTGAACGATGTAACCATGTTTGCAGATCAATAAAGTGCGCCAAATGGCTTCCCTCAAAAAAAAAAAAAAAAAAAAAAAAAAAAAAAAAAAAAAAAGTAGAAGCTTCATGTTTTTGGCCCTCTCTAGGTCATTGTCCATAAAGATGACAAGTATCATCCGCATACTTGAAGGATTGAAAGTCCCTCATCTACCAAATGGCAAACAACCCCTTGGATTTGTCCCAACTCTTTGGCTCAGAAAAATAAGGATAGCCAACATATCTACTACTATATTAAACAAAATCGGAGATAAAAAGATCTCCCTGTCGCACTCCTTTCCTAAAGAAATGTCCTACATTATCATTGACCTTTACTGCAACACTCCCGCTAGTCATGACTTTTGAAATCCATTCACACCAAGTTCGTGAGAAACCTTTCAGCCTGAGGACTTGTTGCAAAAAAGGCCACTTTAATTTGACGTACTCCTTTTCAAAGTCTAGTTTTAGTATCACTCTATCCTGTTTTTTTTCTATGTAATTCATGAATTGTTTCATGCAAAATAACCACTCCCTCCATGATATAACGACCGGGATAAAAACTTTCTGTGAAGGTCCAATCAATTTGTCTGCCATCTTCAAAATTCTATTATTTAGCACCTTTGTAAAAATCTTAAAAGCTCACATTTAATAAACATATAGGTCTATATTGTTGTATCCATGCCGCATCAGCAACCTTCGGTAGTAAAGTGATCACTCACTACAAGAAATGTGTTGATACATGACGGTTTTCTCGTGACGGTTTTACAAGCTGCCATCGAATTTTGAATCTATGACGGTTTGAAAATTAGGTGCTTGCTCGGATGATCCGGATCGTCATCGCCTTTGTAGTTGTTCGTGTAATGGTCTATGACGGTTAAGAAGAAACATCATAGAAACCGTGTAGGGTGACATGGACCGTGGATGATGACGTGGACGGTGGGGCCATAGTAAAAATCGTGTAGCTTAGTTGTCTATTGTATTTTTTTTAAAAAAAAAATCGTTATTCTACGTGGCTACTCTCTAGGATACGTCAAATCTTCTAGCACCCAATGGTAAAAAAAGAACTCAAAAAATAGAAAAAAAAATATGCTTACTTAGGGATTGAACAAAAACTAAAAAAAAATTAAAAAAATTATATATATATAGGGATTGAACTTGAAATCCCCGAATAAAAGCAAAGTGCACTAACCACTAGGACAACCACTGGATGATGTCATGTTGTGGTGCTCTATTGTTTTATTAACTAGGGGAATACCCCACGCGCGTTGCCGCGGGATTTTCTTAAAAATAATGCATACTTGCAACTGTGATCTTCTATCGATTGTGTGTGGCCTGTATCTCTGTAGCTCCTGGATCCTAGCTCATGAAAATTTCACAGTGGCACAGGCTATGTCTAGATAACAGGATGAAAGCTTTCACATTCAGATAACAGCTACCAATCAGAAAGCACATAGCAGTTCACTAACATTCAGTATCCAAAAATGCATAAAGAAAAATAGCAGCATACTCTAAACATTCGAAGAGACATCATTTCACACTTAACTGAATGAGTGCACTTAAGGACACCTAGTGGAGCACCTCTGTTCATCTTAACTGACAGAAACTAAACTGACACTTAACTGAAATGATATAGCAGTTCACACTTAACTAAAATAAGTACTCAAAATAGTGGCATACACCAACATTAGAGCTTCAGAAACATTGCCGATCCACCAAGCTTTGGCTGTTGGATAGCAGTTCCAGTTCAGAGCTTCTGCCAGTAAGTTCAGAGCTACTGCCAGTACACTTAAGTTCAGAGCTGTTGCCGATCCACCAGATGCAGCCTGCCCTCCTACACAAAAAAAATAATACAGAGAACTGAATAAGCAAATAACAGGATCAAGTACACACACTGCAGTCGATCTGTGCCATGGGGAAACTAAACTCTGAAACTAAACTAAACTGAAACAGAGATAACAGGTTCAGAGAGTTCAGAGATACATGTTCAGAGACAACTGAAACTAAACTAACTGAATACTCAAATCGATTGAGAAAAGTTCAGAGATACATGTTCAAAGAGTTCAGAGATACGTGTACGGAGTCACCATGACGGAACCGAGCACCACCAAGACTCAGATGGGAATGTATTTGTTGGTGAAGCTGGACTTCCATTGTTGCTGAGGTAGGACTCTGCAGCCATGAAGGAAGACCCTCCGTTGTTGCTGCCAGTGTTGGGGAAGACGGAGAGGACGCCGCCAGCCGCCGTGTCAGAGCCGAGGCCAACGGGGGACGCCGCCACTGGGGCTGGATCCGCGGCCAACGGCAAGGACGCCGGCCGCAGGGCTGCATCCGCTGCTGGGAAGACGTCGGGCTGCATCCGCTGCTGGGACGACGCCGGGCTGCATCCGCTGCCTTCCGCCTCTTCGCGAGCCAGCTGGGCGAGACAGTGCGGCGCGCTCGCTCGCGGACCGGCGGACGTGGACGGAGCTGCTGGACCTTCCCGCGCGGATCCGGCGGCGGGGTCGAGGCCGGGCGAGGAGGCGCCCTCATCCCTCCGGCGTGGCAGGCCCAGCCTCCGCGGCGTGCAGCCTTGTCCTCTAGCAGGCACGGAAGTGCATAATCCCTCGCTGCCGCCTGCAGCGGCGTCGTCAGTACCACCACCGATGGACACCCCCACCACCTCCTCATCCTCTCCCATCCGCCGCCGCAGCGCCCACGACCCGGACGACGACGACGCCGACGACGGCCAACTTCGCGCCCACTTCCTTCCCCATCCGACGACACGAGTCCTTCTGGCATGCGTCGTGGTCTGGGCGTTTTATGGATGCGGGATGCGGCGGTGGGGAGGCGAGGGGCGGCATCAGGATTAAAGGCGCACCGCGGAAGGTGAGAGGGCTCGCGAGGAATGTGGGATGGCGAGGCCGCTGGAATTCAAGGCGCGAGTGGGTGGGTTGGCTGCGGCATTCAAGGCACACCGGGAAAGGAGAGATGGCTGCTGCGCTGCTGGATGGGGGCGACGGGGACGGGGTTACCACATAACCTATATTTCAGTTACCACTCGCCTGAACCAATCGTGAGGGCGGTAATTCCCAAAGAACTCACTAGTGGGAGATAGGCTTATTGGAGTTTTAGATTTCACCGCGTCACTGAATGGCCAGCGATGCACGATCCCATGTCCTTGCCAGTCGGTGAAAAATGCCAGTCGGTGAAAAATTTGCTCGAACTTCACAAGCTGGACGACCCCTCTGCATTGAATCATTGTTGTTAGTACGGCAAAACAGTACGAGACCACGTGAAACCGAGTCAGTCGGTCATCTCCTCAGTCTAGAACGAGGAGCCCACCGCGTGCTTTCGCTGTCCTCGTACTAGCAAAGCAGTCGGGGCTCCAGTCGTCGTCTAGTCAAGTCAGTCGTCAGCCATGGGGGTGCAGCAATGGGGTCCAACGACCAGCCCTAGTGCGCCAATGAATGCCCACCTGTCCATGATCACATGCACTCGAGCCTCTTTGGCGGGTGCCTTACATCTGAAACCTAGCTACATGTAAACTGTAATATACATTATTTTAAAAAAAAAATCACGTGAGAAAGCACGCAGAGTTAGAGATATATCCATCCTTCGCTAAACCTTAAACCCTTTATATCCATCTTTAAATGGAATATGGTTGTTCCCATGAAGGCACTACAGGAGACTGGTTCTTCGTCGAGAAGCAGGAACGCACGGCAAAGGTCATCTGGCCGTCGGTGACGACTTCGCTGAGAACAGTGCTCGCCATAGGACGGATGGAAAAGTTCTCACGGCACGGGTCCTATGCTGAGCACCTTGACCACCAGCTCTCGGCGACACATTCGCCCGGCGGCAAAAACGCAATCGTCGGGCGAAGAAAAGTGACCGTTAACGGCCGTTGAAACCGACGGCAATTACAACGGTTTTCACCGAGAACCTGTTAGTAGCCCTCTCGGCAAAATCTAGGTCTTCGACGAGTACCTACTAGTTTCTCCTCTCGGCAAATTCTATGTCTTTGCCGAGAACCCGTTAGTAAACTTGTCGACATTTTTTTTTTTTTGAAAAACTCTATGCCGAGCACTCAACAGGACGGCACTCGGCACGTGAAACCGAGTCAGTGGGTTAAACACTGTCTCTCGTACTTTGGGGTTCAGAAAGTGGACGTCCAACACTATCATGACCTTAATAGTTAATTGGGTCGACAAATCCAATGTCGAATTACCGTTTCCATATATACGCCCGAGGAGCAGAAATAGAATTCTTATACAAATCTCAGAGGCTAGAATGAAAGCACCTGCGGACCAACCGTCGGTTGCAAAAAAAATATGTTGTTATGGGATGTGTACAAAAGCTTGAAGAAATTGGGTACACTTCTCCCACATTCTCCTCTTTACTGATGACAGCTAATAGTATGAACATGAGGGATGATGTTGTAGGATTGGCTACAAACCCGCTCGGATGAACCAAATTGATGTGGTAATCTCGATATGTTAATTTATCACCTAGCTTATCTAAAAAAATTAAATGGTAATCCCGATATGTTCTCATATTTTTTCCAATAATTACAGATTCAAGCGTATGACTTAACCTACGCTGGGTGTAGTTATGCGTCAATTCTCGGAGATCTGTGCTTTCAACATCGGTGACCTACATTTCACCCAGTTATTTCAAAACCGTAGTTGTACTAGAACATCTTTTGATTGTAGTGACTTGTTTTAAATTATGCACGCTTTAAATTATGCAAGTTTGTATGGATGTGATATACGTGTGATTTGTTTTAAATTGTGCTTGTCAAGGTGGAACGAAAAATAAAAAAAAAGACTAAAAAAAAATATAGCACAATCAAGGAGATCCCGAACATGTGATAATAGAATTCATACGAAGATGTCCAGCCTCGTGCCATCCGAGATGCAACCGTGCACGAATTCTTCTCAATTTTTTTTTTTTTCTTCCATGGTGAGTAGGCAACCGCCTCAGTTAAGGCAACGAAAAGTTGTGATGGCAAAATAAAAAAAATTAAAGCTTTGCCGACGGCTCATGCGCAGTGCTCTCGGCAAATATGGCATGCTTTGCCGAGAGGCTAACGTCTAGCTGTCGGCAAAGTAAACGTAAATGACGACGTCACTTTGGGCGCCGTCTATGCCGAGAGCTGCGGGTTCGCCAAAAATTGGCCGTCCGCAAAGATGATTTTTGCCGAGGGTATCACTTTGAATATATCACTATGCAGAGGGATTGTACATGGAGTGCGGCACAATGGTTATGTAACTAAGCAGTTTTATTATAAAATCACATTGCAAAATTGATTTGTTGATACTTATTTTGTGCGGGTAGGGCATGGCATGTATGTCCTGCCATACGGCCACAGCAAGTACCCTGATGCCCCAGCCCAGCAATGATTGATCACCATCAAGCACGCGTGAATGGTTAATGCCTCCACACACACACACACAACGCTTTCGCTGTTCTGGTACTAGAAAAGCAGGGGAGACCTCGAGAGTCGGGACGAGTCGTCGTCGTCTCATCGTCTCGTCAGTCATCAGCCATGGGGCTGCAGCGATGGGGGGGTCCAGCGACCAGCGCTAGTGCGCACTGGCGTCTTCTCCAACTCGTCGTCCTGCGAGAAATAATGAAATTTGACCCGTCATTCGCAAGCCCCCACAAATATGCATGACCCGGAATTCGCACGCCTTATGAAATATGACCCAGGTTACGCGAATGGTTATGAAATCTAGTCTTTTCAGGATTTTTGGATATACGAAATTCGAGAAATTATCTGCTACTGTTTGGGACATGGGAAAAAACATATTTACCCTTCCTTTGATTGCTTCTTTGGTGGACTCAGGAAAAGATCGAAGAAGATGGCCATCCGCTCGTGCCTGCCGCGAGATCCGCCGTATTTTTCTTTTTTTTTTTCCAATCTACCCATGGCGTACGGGTGCTTGCCCATGGCGTACGGAGCTCCTGGCAGTACTGGCTCCTGGTGCTTGCCCATGGCCGCACGTAACTGCTGTTGCTACTTGCCCATGGCCGCGAGGAGGTGCTGCTTCTTGCCCATGGCCGTGTGAAGCTGCTGCTGCTTGCCCATGGCGTACACGAAGGTGCTGCTGCTTGCCCATGGCCGCACGAAGGTGCTGCTGCTTGCCCATGGCGTGCACGAAGGTGCTGCTGCTTGCCCATGGCCACGTGTGGGAGGTTGAAGACGAATCTGACGACTAGGCCCCATATGTCAATGAGGTGGAAGCAATCAAAGGAAGGGTAAATATGTCTTTTCCCGTGTCCAAACAGTAGCAGACAATTTCTCGAATTTCATAAATCCAAAAATCCCGAAAAGACTAGATTTTATAACAAATCGTGTAACATGGGTCATATTTCATAAAAATTAAATTCGGTCATATTTGTGGGGGCTTGCGAATACCGGGTCAAATTTCATAATTTCTCTCGTCCTGCAGATGAATTACCGAGCTGAGCAGCCATGCGGCTGCCGCCATGGGCCACTGCCCCGGCAAAGTGGCAGCGCCATTTTTTGAATGTAGCTCGTGATATTTGTCGTAGTTATATATACTCCTATATTAGAGGAAGAAGAAGGGAAAACATCATACGTAGGCCAAATCCAACTCACCCAGGCCGAGATATATGCAGAGCTGCCTGCCCCAGGACAGCTCCTTGCAAAATACACACTCGCTGGACAAGAACAATTAGAGCCAGGAGAAGAAAAAAAATAGAAACAAGTCTGGGCAGCAAAAAGTCCGATCCAGACGAACAACAACCTCCTACACAACAAACGAAGAGGTAAGCTTCCAGATGTTGAGCATCCACAATAAACGAAACACAGTTCTGGCCGCAAGCTGGTCGCTGCGGCGCGACAAGCGAAGGCACCGTGTTCTGGTGGTGATGGGTGGGTAGCCCACATCTGGCCCAGCAGAAGGTGGATGAGGTGGCCCAGAGTTAGTCGGCTCAGTGGGGGGTTTCAGAGACAGCCCAGAACCCAGTGGTCCAGGTTGGACGGGGTATGCAACTATCTGATCTAAAGGCTTGAATTTCTGACAGGCCTGCTGCATCTTGCATATACAGTGAACTATACTGAAATGCACGATAAGAAGCAGAATATACCGGACAACTGTGCAACACAAAAACAGAGCCTGCACAGGTTAAAATTGGGCTTTAAAGCTTTTTGCATTTCTGTGTGCCGATTATTCGGACTCACCGTCATTGATAAATGGCCAGTGAATAAACCTTTGGATGGAATGTAGGAGTAGTAACCAAGAAAAAAATGATGTTTCTACTCATTTGGATGTGGTAACAGCTAGCAAGAAAAACTTTGGCAAAAATAGCAATTATTGATAAATGATGTGTCTACTCAGTATGAGCAGATATAAATTATTATGAAATGTCTGAAGCTACAGTGAACTGAAACCTTGGACAGTTACAGCAGAAATCTTCTTGCATCAGCAATGTGGGGCATGGTTATTATCAGCAAATCTGCGAGAGAGCATTCGCAAGTCAAAAAGCGAAGCACCCACCAAACCGAGTGACAATAATATTCTGAAGCTTGCTTGACTGCTTGTGACCCTAGTTTTAAATAGCCGGGCTATAGCTGCCAATATAGCCGGCTATAGCCTCCCGAAAAGGCTCCGATATGGCATTTATCCCGCTATAGCCGGCTATAGCCCGCTAATTGCTCGCTATAGCCCGCTATAGCTCAGATCGGCAGCCCCGCCGCTAAATGTCATAGCCGGCGATTTAAAAACTAGGCTTGTGACCCAGATCTGCTGTTGCTTTCCTCCCCCAACCCGAACCCTTGCACCACACCCATGTCGGACACCACCCGGACCCAGCGTGGAACCAAACAGCACCTAATTTCCTCTCTTCCTCTCATGCTTTCAAGACTTGTAATCCTGAAAGGGATTCCTCCAAGGAGAGGCCGGCCACGTCTCCCCAAATCCCGTAATTGGCTAGGATTTTTTTTTAAAAGCCTTTCCCTTCCTTTGGAATCACTGTTAGCTAAACTATAGCATTGAGTCCATTGTAATCTTAGCATTGGTTTGTCGGTTAGGATCGGACGAGATCTTAGGCGTGCTTGATCCGTTATGTATGCAGTATTGGTCAGTCCGCGCCCGCGCCCGTGTGGGCGCCGTGTAAGCGCATGTCGCGGTGCAACGACATAGCGATCTTTATGCGTGCGTGGCGCGTGGGGGCGGGCGATCGTATATAAGCCCGGATTGTATCCAAGTCGAGTATAAATACAAAGCAAAAGACCGAGGAGAGCTGTTGGTTGGCAGCGCATGAAAAATATTCTTGTCATTCGTTTTGCATCCATTATACGTTTCCCGTGTCCTCGCCGTGGTGATCACGGTCACCGCGTTCCGCCGCCGCCCGGCGTTCCGTGGCTCGACGGGGACGATCCGCTCCATCAAGTGGTATCGGAGCCGAGGAAGGTGTCGAGGGGGAGCTCGCGGGCGTTTGACGTGTGGTCAAGGAGCTAGAAGGTGCAAGAGAAGCAAGCGGAGGCGTGAACCCGATCACCGGTGCCATGGGTGACTCGAACAAGGAGGCAAAGGAGCGAGCTTGGAATCAAGCGGCCGGCAACCTTATCCGCCCATGCCGTCGCGTACAAACTATCAAGAGTGGTCCTCTCACGTTCGGTTGCAACTTGGAGGCGATGTACTTGTGGGATGCGCTTGATGCGACAAGGTGGATCGTCGCCATGATCGGTTGGCCTTGGGAGCCATGATGCGTGGTGTTCTCCGGGATATGCACTCCATGTTGCTGAATAAAAGTCAGCCAAGGAGGCCCGGGAAGCGATCAAGTCGATGCACATAGGCGCTGATCGTGTGAAGGAGGTGAACGCAGCGAAACTTTTGGCTGAGTTTGAATCGATCTCGTTTAAGCGGGGAGAGTCCATCGATGATTTTGCCGTGAGAATTAGCAAGCTCGCGGCAGATCCGAAGGGCCTTGGTGAGACAAGCGTGGATGATACTGCGTGTGGTGAAGAAGATCACGAGAGTCGTGCCCCGAAGTATAATCGGTGGCGCCCGATTGAGTTGATCAAGGACTTGAAGACGCTCACCATCGAGGAGCTTGTTGGCTGTTTTAGGGCAGTAGAAGATCGGATGGAGCCATCGGTTGACGAGGTGACAGAAGGCTGGGAAGTTGCTCCTCACCGAGGAGGAGTGGGCTGCCAAGAACAAAGGCAAGATGACGATGAATCAATCCTCATCATCCGGCAAGAAGGCCGGTGGCCATAATTGGCGAAGAAAGACAAGCCCTGGCAGCGTGGCAATGGCGGTGATGCACGGGACCGACAAGAAGCAAGGTGCGAAGGGTCATCCACGCCGTAACGGAAGATGTGGAAAGTGCAACGTTTTTGGCCATTGGGCGGGGAGTGCAAAAAGCAGAAGGCGCCCAAGGAGGATCGGCGGGAGGCAGCTCACCATATTGCTGGCGAGCATCAAAACGGGGCGCCGATGGTCGCTTCGTGTGTGCAATTCCGGTGAGGCACGCAGAACACGAGTCTTTGCTAAAACAAGATCGTGTGTTCCCATCCACCTATGAAGCGGGGAGCATGGGTGCTTGACACCGGTGCCACTAACCATAAGGCGGGGTGCCGGGAATCGTTTGCTGAACTAGATGAATCAATCTCGGGAGCAGTAAGATTCGGTGATGGGTCCAAGGTAGCGATATGTGGCGTCGGGGCTGTCACGTTCTTTGGAAAGAATCATGAGCACCGGGTGCTTACGGAGGTGTATTATATCCCTTCTCGGTGTAACATTGTCGGGCCTTGGACAATTGGAGGAGGGGGTTGTTGTGTTGAAATCGACAAAGGGCGTCATGGAGGTGTTCGAGAGGCGCGACCGGAGCGGAAGCGGCGTGGTGTGATGATCCGTCTTTGTCTATAGGACCGTCAGACTGATTCGTGCAAAGCCGGGCGTCACCTATCTCGCTTGATGACGAAGCTTGATGAAGCGGCATGGCCGTGGCATGCGAGGTATGGGCATCTAAATTTCAGGTCGTTATGGGAGCTTGGGCACAAGGAGATGGTGGATGGATTGCGGTGATACGTCGGCAAGAACAAGTTTGTGATGGCTGCGCCCTCGGCGAGCGGCACCGCAAACCGTTTCCCCAAACCTCGAATATCGCGGCGTCGGCGGGGGCCGGACCTAGTCAATGTTGACTTGTGCGGACAGTGAATCCACCAACGCCGGAGGGAAGGCCTATTTCTTCTGCGATCATTGATGATTTTAGTCGATTCATGTGGATTGAGCTCTTGGCCACGAAGGATGAAGCGCTGCGGGCATTTACTGAAATTCGTGAAGGCGGTCGAACTGAGTCCGGCGCAAGCTCAAAGCGTTCCGGACGGACCGTGGTGGTGAGTTCAACTCTAGCAAGTTCATGACGTTCGCATCGATCGAGGGATCAAGCATAACGGATCGTGCCACATTCACTGCAGCAGAATGGAGTAGTGGAGCGACGCAACCAAACTATCATTGAGATGGCTCGCCGTCTGGCTGAAAAGCATGCGAGTCCCTCGCACAATTCGGGGTGAGGGCGGTCTTGGTGGCCGTATACCTGCTGAATCGATCACCGACGAAGAGTCTGAATGGCGGGACGCCATTCGGCATGGCATGGCCGAAAACCCTCGTGAAGCATCCGAAAACCTTTGGGTGTGTGGCGTTTGTGAAGAAGATGGGGACCCGGTGTCGGCTGCCGGTCGATCGCCTCCTCGGTGTTTTTCTTGGCTATGAACCAGTACGAAGGGTTATAGAATTTATGATCCCTGTGAAGGCTCGTCGATGATCTCTCGGGATGTTCTTTTGATGAGACGAAGCCATGGAATTGGGTGGGAGAGAATAGCGGTCGGGAAGGAAGTCAAGGGGCCGGAGGCGTGGTGGTTCCCGAAACATTCGGTGTTGAGTGCCTTGATGACACCGCTCACCATCCGACAACCAGCCGCGATGGCGATGATGATGCCGCTGTCTCAATTCCATCGGCCGGGAGTGATGGGGTGACGATGATGATACACCTCCGAGTACACCGGTGCACTCCGCGGCCGGTTGTGTGGGCTACTCCACCCACGGGCGGCTCGATCGATTCAAGGAGCACCGCTACGATATAGAATGTGTGCGACACCGCTTGAGTCAACGAAGAGGTACAAAGTTTTTAGTATAGCGGTGTATGTCTTGTAGGCTGGCGAAGAGCCAAGCGGCGTTGATGATTCCATGTCTCGTAGGATGTTGGAGGCAAAGGCGATGCGGCAGGAGATGGAGTCGATCGAAAGCAATAAAACATGGATTGCAAATCGATCTTCACCGCAAAGCAAAAGGCCATTGGCCCGAAATGGGTTTTCAAGGTTAAGAAAAATCCTGATGGCAAGATCGTTAAGCATAAGGCACGCTTGGTTGTTAAAGGCTATGCACAACGTCGGGGGCATAGACTTTGATGAGGTTTTCGCCCCGGGGCCCGAATTGAAATCGCGAGTTTTGCTTGCACCGGGCGGCACATTGTGGATGGCAAGTTCATCATATGGACGTTAAATCGGCATTTTTGAATGGTGAGCTATCTCGAAATGGTGTTTGTGCAGCAGCCTCCGTGTTTTAGTTGTTGGGGAAAGTGGGGCAGGTGCTGAAGTTGATGAAGGCGTTGTATGGCCTCCGGCGGGCACCGAGAGCGTGGTATGCCAAATTGGACAAGGAGCTGCTGAATCTCGGTTTTGAGAGAAGCAAACTTGATCATGCCATGTACGTAAGATGTAGCAAGACGTCCTTTCTACTTGTTGGAGTCTACGTTGATGATTTAATCATCTCGTGTCCTAGTGTGACTGAAATCGAGAAGTTCAAGATCGAGATGATGAAGAAATTCAGAATGACCGATTTGGGACTTCTGAGCTATTACCCGGGCATTGAGGTAAAGCAAGGAGGAGCCGCATCACGCCGTGTCAAAGTGCATATGCACCGAAGATTCTCGAGAAGGCGGGGATGCAGGGGCGCAACTTCGTGTGACACACCCATGGAATGTAGACTGATGTTGAGCAAGAGGAAGGAGGGGGAGGTGGTCGATCCTACGGCTACGAAGTATAATAGGGAGTCTCCGGTATATTGTGAACACACGACCGGACTGGCTTACTCGGTTGGGGTCGTGGAGCGGGCATATGGAGGCACCGCAAAAGAGCATTGGGTTGCGATGAAATGCATCTTGTGAGGTACTTGAAAGGCACGATTGCTTATGGCTGCATGTATGAGAAGGGTTACGAGCTGAAACCGATTCTACTCGGTACAAAAACGGTGATTTTGGCGGGGATATGGATGACAGGGAAGAGTACCACCGAGTTGCATATTTCCTGGGCAGCGAAGATTGTGACCTAGGCATCACAGAAGCAAAGAATTGTGGCTTTGTCGTCCCGTGAAGCTGAGTATATGGCGGCTGCAGCTGCTGCGTGCCAAGGTGTTTGGCCGAGCCGACCGATTGCGAATATGCTAGGTGTAAAGGGAGGCGGCGGTGAAGTTGCTCATGGACAACATGTCCGCGATAGCTCTTAGCAAGAATCCTGTGAATCATGATCGAAGCAAGCACATCGATACCAAGTATCATTTCATTCGAGAATGCATTCAGGATGGCAAGGTGGAGGTGGAACACGCCGGAACGGCGAATCACCGGGCCGACATCTTCACGAAGGCATTGGCGAGTGCGGTTTGTTGAGTTGAGGGACCGCGTTGGGAGTCGCCGCCGAGATGCAATAGGTTTAGGGGTGATTTGTTAGCTAAACTATAGCATTGAGTCAATTGTAATCTTAGCATTGATTAGTCGGTTAGGATCGGACGAGATCTTAGGTGTGCTTGATCCGTTCAGTACTGCGTCGGCCGATCCCGCCGCCACGCCGTGTGGAGCGCACGTAGCGCATGTCGCGTGCAACGACATAGCGATCTTTGTACGCGGCAAGGCGGCGCAGGGATCGGGCGATCGTATAAGCCCCGGATTGTATCCAAGTCGAGTATAAATACAAAGCAAAAGACCGAGGAGAGTCGTTGGTTGGCGCCGCATGAAAATATTCTTGTCATTCGCTTTGCATCTGTTATCCTGTTCCGTGTCCTCGCCGTGGTGATCACGGTCACCGCGTTCCGTCGCCGCCCGGCGTTCGAGGCTCGGCGGGGGCGATCGCTCCATCAATCACATAATGGTCTAAAAAACTTTAGTAAACAAGAAATCAGTTTTACATTTTTACTTTTTAATCCCCATATTACTCGGCATTCTACACCCGAAGAAGAGAAAATTCGAATTTGTGGCTTTTATGTTTACCCGCCCGCCTCTTTGCTTGGCCACGGATGCGCCCACGTCCGCCCTAATAACCGCCTAATAAATACGCCCCTCCCCTTCCAGCAAAAAAAAAAAACACCGGCCTCTCCAACTCTCCTCACGCCCGCTCCCTCTCCCTCGTCTCTCCCTTCAGCGGCGGCCGTGGCGACGGGCGCACCCGTGGAATCGCGCACCGGCGGCCCCCTCCCCTCTGCTCCCTCCCTCCCTCCTCTCCTCCTTCATCCTCTCCCCGACCTTCCCAAAGGTGGTGGTGCATGGCGGCGGTGGTCGGGCGGGCGTTGTTTCCGGCGGCGCGGAGCGGGTGGCGTGGCAGCGGCGCGATTGACCTCCACCACGGCGCTGCCTCCTCTCGCCGTCCCCGCACCTCGCTGCCGGGTGATGGCCGCCACGGCTTCCTCCGCGCCGCCGTCGGGCGAGGATGGAGCATGACCGGCGTCCCGGCCAGCAAAGACGGGTTGCGGCTACGGCGTTGCCACCACGCGGATGGGCACCGTTGGTGCCCGCCAGCGTGGCTGTACCGGGCGCGGCCTCCTCCTGTTGGTCCACGTCTGCTATTGTGCTCGGTGAAACCCTAGCTTCTTGTTCTTCGCGGGGCGTCCCTCCGTCTCGATCTGACCCTCTTTGCAGCGCGGACTGTGGATTTTGTTGCTTCAATCCTGGTGATTTGTTCCCCATCGGTTGTGATATGGTGTCCTCTGCAGGTGATTTGGACCTATAATCCCGAAAGGATTCCTCCAAGGAGAGGCCGGCCACGTCTCCCCAAATCCCATGATTGGCCAGGATTTTTTTTTTCTTAAATCCAGGTGATTTGTTCCTCATCGGTTGTGGTATGATGTTCTCTGCATTTGTTATTTGCGGTTTTCCACCTTTTTTGGCCTGTGATGAAAATTCTATACCAATTGCTTAGCGATATGATCTGATGTTCGTTGGCTCGTGAGGTACTGGGAATGTCCTATTTGTTTATTCAGGACCTTTGCAGGCCAAATGATTCGATCCCAGGAGGGCATCCACATCACCCCTATTAGTCTGATTGCCTCCCCGTGAGCTGTGCCACTATAGCTCCTCTGTGTGGTGACGCTGTGATTGGTCCGGACTTACAATTCTAGTAGGCTTGGCCGATTGTGGGCATTGCCACGTTAGCAAAATTCTTTTGGGTCATTGCAACGTAGCTTGGATGCCCGGATCTGCCAACATGCCTTTAGGGTCCGAGTTGACGAACAAATGACGATTAACAGATTACTGAGGCCCCTAGGAATCCTGTCTTCATTGATTTTTTATGTTCCTCATTGCTGCAGAAAAAATTTAAATGCTTATAAAAAACATGTTGTTTCCATACAGGAATTATTCGTCCACTATTATATGAAATCTGGATTACCTGTTTTCGGTTGAACTTAGTGTTCTGGCAGCGAAAAAGGAGGATTATTTGTAGTTGACCCAGCTGAAAATCATGTCGGTTTCTGTTGCAATGGTTACATGGTTTTTAAGCTTCCGTGTCTCTGGTAATAGGTGTTTTTCTGCTACAGAATACAGTTACATGGTTTTTTAGACTGCTTGTCGTTGTTGTACAGAAACAACATGCGTTCATGTGCAGACCTGTTTGTATGTCGTATGCATTGGTTTTCCTTTGATCTTTAATTCTTTATGATTTTGTTTATGTGCAGTTCATAGCTAGGTTCGAATCCGGCTACAGTTATCATTATTTTCTACTCATCCATATGATCTTATGCTTATGATGAAATTGTTCAGGCACTTTCATCATCTAAAATATAAGACGATGATTAGGATCTTGTGAGAGACTTGGCATTTTCTCTAATTGCACTCAGACAACCAATGATTTTTCTTTTCTACAAATCAGTCGGATCATAATATCCCAGCTTCTTCCGTTGTCCTTTCAACAGATCAGTTAATTGAGATGATGACAACCTACCACTTTCATTGGTACAGTTAGGTGCAGTTATGTGTTTACAGTGTCCATATCTGAAATTTACAAATACAGCCAGATGCATGCAAAGTTTGTCCTTATTTTCAGATATGAGGTTCCTTGACAAGCTTTATACATATGCATTGTTGATCTTAATTTTGTTTGCTAATCATGACATGGTTATTTATCCCCAACACATGTTCTTTCCATATGCTGCTACCAAAGTTAGCTGAATCAGACTATTACACAACTTGCAAATATGGTTGAATCAGTGCGTGATAAATAGGTATGAGTGTTGGCCTCTTCAGATCAGATTGCTGTAAACAAAACCGTTCCTATTCCTATATACATATAGCATTGACTTTTTTGGTTAGCTCATGGGCCACTATTCCCTGCATTTAATCTAGCTATGCCGATTAATTAATGACAAATAATCGTATGTACAGGATGGGCAAAACTCCAAACACAATAGGAATGGTTCGTTCTGAAATTTGCGTGCTTTGTTCTATGTATACAGTGATTTCGATTTAGTCATTCAATTGTCGGCGAGCTATGTCATAGTTTGTTTCACAAACTCTAAGCTCCTAAATCAAGGTTGGTTATTGGCTTACCATCTTTGTGACTGTGTCCTTATTTTATTTTTTGCCTTGAGGCCAACCACGCTGTATATGCATATATACTCTTATCCCATCTTGTTATTATTGTTGAACACACATAGCCTAGACCGTATTCACTGCCTCTCTATCGTGTTCGGGTGCATTCCATCAGATAGCAAATAAGAGGTAAAAAAGGATTTACCCTGTATTAGAACTGAACGGCCAGGTAAAGAGCTTTACTCTCAAATGCTTCATTTTCTTTATTCAGTGCTATACGACCAGCTATAGTTTAGATGATTTGATACTACTGTATTGACCATTGCTACCTTTCTCATATTCATAGGCCACGAAAAAATCCACACTTCAGATTTGACATTTGAGAGAATGATAGACCATAAAATTAGTAATGGAGAGCATTAATGTTTTTGTGTGTCATGTCAATTTCCATCGAGATCTGACAATTTCAGCATGCTTTGTTGTTTTCTAGTTTCAGCGTTTGCCTAATTTCAGCATGCTTCGTTCTCTATTTTCAGTGCGCTATGTAAATGCTAATGTGGAAATCCAAAACCTTTTGTACTTTTATTGTTTGTATTATAGATTAATCAATTAATTTATTCTGAGATTGCTTACCCATCTTCATGAACGATGGCATCTGCTTTACTCTGACTAGGTTTTCTGGTTCCAGGAAACCTATTATCACTTTCAGGCACTTATTATTACACTCCTCCTACAATCAGGTGTGTAGCCTCCAGAGACCTATTATTGTTGTTCCCTTTAAATTTTAGAGCCCTATACTAAACTGATCAGCCTACTTCTATTGTTATAATATAATACCACAAAGATATATCGACTTCTACTAACTCATGGTTTCAAGCTCTGTTTAGACAGTGAAGTTAATTTTAGGTAAAAATGTTTCTTTGGCACTTCATGGCTTTATAAGATTGGATTGAGAAGTTTTAGTAGCGCCATTTTAGGTATGATTGCAGTTTTCGCGATTGCTACTATAGTTTATTCCATACCAAACATATAAGGAATTGGATCAATGATATGCTAATATGCGATCTAATCATGTATGTTTCAACCTCCATATCAAGGTCAAGGTTCGGTTAGTGCACTTTTTCTAGATGCATGGTATTTATTTGCTGAGGTTTACTTTTCTCATAAATTTTTAGTGGTTAGTATAGCTGTAGGTTGTGAAGGAAGCTGCTACACGATAACTATGTGCTCCACTTAACTCATGTTTCTAGAATTTCGTGCCATCAACATAGGTGTGCTTCCTTAGATTTGTGTCAGTATGTATGGTATCCTTGTGTACAGCCAAATATCCTTGTGTACATATGTTTGGTCCAAATATAGATCAATAAAAATTTAGTTCCATAATTTTCTATATCCTAATAAAGATGTAGCTTTATACTATGTGTTGGTCAAGTTAGTGAGGAATATAATGGGCTATTTGGCATGCTATTGTGATTAACCTTAAGAAAAGGCTTCAGTGCTCTTCTCTAAAATGACCTGGACTGAAAAAAAAAAAAAAAACTGTACTAATGAGTTCTGACGGGCTGATCATATTGTCTGGTTTGAACTAAAAATAGAAGTCATATACATGAAGTGTTGTCACTCTGTCCTATTTGTCAGCCTTGCAAACTATTTTGGGTGGCATCAAAGTCATGCATAATTCATCAGGCTTGGCCAGTTCATCGCATGAATTGAAGCAGTGAACACAAGGCGTGCTTTTCCTTTTTATCTGACCTGAATCATCGTTGTTGCCATTTTACAAGATGAGAAGGCATCAAATAAGTGCAACTTGTCTCAGCAAGCACCATTCATTGGTTGAAGCTGCCATAAGTGCGTCAGGGAATCATCCCTGAAATCGTGGAAGCAGATCATCCTCGAGACATCTACTCTGGTCATCACTCAAGAACTTCATCGCCCTTACTACTCTGAAAACCTACTGCACTTCTATTTCCGCCTACTGTTGTATTCATTTCCTGGAGGTGAGATTCGGAGCATGATTTCCCAGAAAGCCAATGTTATCCTTCACACTCTAAACTTTGCCAATGAATGGATTTGATTTGGACCCCCTGATCAGCTTTTTCGAGTTTCAGGGATCAGTTATCTCTGCCATTTTTATGGTTCTCGGTTATGTGTTGTACGAGAAGCAAGAGGGCTCCAATTCATGAAATGAAGTCATATGTTGGCAGGTTTGTGCCCCTGTTCTGTGTGCTGAATACTGGCATAATGGGAGTCCTACATGTAAATTTATTTTTCTTGTTTGAGTGATTATTTCATATTGCTCCCTGATCTGTAAATGGAGAAGTGATTTTCATCAGCTCTGAACTAGAATCTCCATGTGAATCTCCTATGTACATGTAATGTTCTGAACCTACGATCAACTTCCTGTCGACGCGCAAAGGCGCGCCATCAAACTAGTGCATATATAAAGCCTGATATGACATTACGAGCAAAGTAAGGGAGTCACGCAAACGCAACTTTCTGATCTAATCATCTAAGGCTTTCAGTTTCTCAAACAGAGAAACTACGCTGCATCCTGCATAGTAAGCTATGCTTGCGATCATTTATTTAAACGGAGATCAAACTGAAACCATCGCTTTATTTGATGTACATACGATTTGTATGTAACAAGCATGGAGCCATAGTTGTGTATCGCCGCTACTGAAACTAGCCCAAGTAGCGCAGCTGAACGGACATTGAGAGAACAGAAGCAGAGCTGAAGTTTGTACCTAGAAACAGAGTTGGCCCAACGTATCAATTCAGCAATGCTACATGCGAACAAGGCAAAGCTCGAGTACATCACGTACTATTCCATCTCAAATACACGGTAATATCCAGAAAATTACTGGGCAACTGTGTAGCTCACAAACAGAGCCTTTCTCATCAAAAGTGGGCTTTCAAGAAGGAATGCTATGCCTCCTCTGGATTTGGTAACAGCTATCAAGAAAATATTTGGCGATAATGACAAATAAAAACGATGGTGACAGCGCATGTGCCTCCTTCAGTTTCGCTCAACATAATTTCGGTCCCGACTGGTCTTGCATGTAGTACATGATACATTCAAAGTGAGAAAAATAATAAATGAAAAATAAAAGCAGCAGCTTAGCAAGAGGCGATGTTTAGTATTATGAAATGTCTGAAGCAGCAGTAAACTGAAACCAGCTTGGCAATCAATCCAACAAGAGGATGTATTGGACGGTTACAGGAGAAATCTTCTTGTATCAGCAACGCTGATCAGGCAGCATGGTTATTAATAGTGTATCTGCAAGAAACCAAGCGGGTGTCAATCAAGAGGAACACATTTAAATCTGCATGCTCCAGAAATGAATCAAAAGATATGTATGTACATTTGGGTGTACCAATAAATTACTTGGCCAGCTGAAATACGATACGAAGCACAAAAATACAATCGGCACTTGACAGTATTGAAGATAGTGCCGTGGGAGGGACCATACGTGCAATGTCATTGGGGAGAAGAAAATTTCAAACGTACCTCAAGCTAGCACCGGAGCCACCTCATCCTCTTCAGTTCGTGGTTCAGCAGGATCATCGTCATAATCTTCCCCAATTCACGTGTCAATTCCGGCCCAATCTAGCCGGAATGTGACAGCTGGCACTTAAATATATAGTCCCTTCATTTTAGTATAAGATAAGATGTTACTATTACTACATAGTATTTTTTATGCTATATAGTGTATTCTTGTACTGCGAGCCTAGTGAGGGATTAAGGGTCAGCTCTTTTTTCTCGATCTTTCTTCATTTCTCTCACCATCTGTCCATGATTTTAGACTAGGAAATTTAGGTCCTTGCTTTGGCACCATTAATATATTGGTGCATCTGCATTTATTTATCAATCTATATATGGTGAAAGTGAAACTAAAAAAAATTAAGGACCGATATATAGATTTGCTACTAGGGAATTCCTAATTTTTTTTTTGGGGAATTCCTATTTGTATCTATACTCATGGCCATGCGTATCTGATCTATGTACTACTGTATTATGTATGATCTTTTGCTAAAAAAAAATGGATATGTATGATGCGGATGGACACTGGCCTGGTGACAGGTATGGTCGACCAGAGCAAAAGCAGCGCCTAGCAGATAGCTAGGGAGAAAATGACGCCGGCCTGCCGCCGATGGATCATGATCCTCCAAAGAAGGTCAGGTCAGCCAGAGTCGGAGACGAAGAAGCCCAAGACTGGCGACTTGATCGAGGTAGGTGGTAGCTAGCTACGACGGTCGGTCCAGCACCGCTCGCTGGCAGACCATGCCAATGAGCACGTATCAGCCCGCTCGCTGCCACTTGGGCCCCATGCATCATGCCCACCTACCTCCACATGCCCTGGATCCTCTTCAGTTCGTGGTTCAGCAGGATCACCGGTGCAATTGGAATCCGCGTCCTCTTCCGTGGCAGAAGCATCATCATCCGACCGTCTGTAATTTTTTTTTGTTAAAACAAAAACATGGGAACAGCTCAAGGTTAAATTGATTGGATGCAATTTACAAGGAATACATACATGTAAGTAGTAGCTAGGTATACGTACCTTTTCGTATCTTCTTTACCATAGTAGTCAATTTGGAGTGTGGGGCGGTTGGGATGGACTTGAATTGCGTGCCTCAGTGCAGCCTCCTTTCTCTCAAGGTCATCCTCATAGGCGTAATAGCAGTCAAACTCAACTTTGACTTTGCGAATCGAAGGGACGTACTCCAAGCCGAGGTTCCCACAGCTCATGGCCTTGCTCTGCATTAATTCCCTCAAATAGACTTTAAACTGGAGGTCCTCGAGGCTTGGCATTACAACAAAGGTTGGTACAACCACTCTGCTGTTGTCATTCTTTCCACTCTTTCCACTGGCGGCCATACCTGTATCTCGCGAAGCCACTCCAGTAAACGAACCAGTTGAATCCTCGTTGGCTTTAAACTGGACCATTGATTCAGCCAACACCAAGGATCTCAACTTCTGGAAGCAGCCACCAGCTCAAGTATTATTATTACTGGTTATTGTTGCCGTTGAAGCTGTATGCAGACTGAGGTAACAGAGCTCGGGTAAACCGCCCAGTGCAATGAGACCCTGCTCATCCAGATCATACACATTTATCTTCAAGTGGGAGAGGCTAGGAAGATGCGCATAATTAATCCATTTTGGCAACTCTTAGAACCTAATATATCGAAGAAAAAACAAACATCGGAGATCTTGAGAGGGTACTGCATGCCAGACATGCATATCAACAGGGTCAATTTGAGGAAGCAGTCTGAGATGCTGCATCTTCTTGAGATTTCCTAGAGACTGCACCAAATCTACCTGCATGCTCTCATCCATACTACTTGAAACAATATCAATATGAAGCACCCTAAGTTCATAAAGGTTGCCCAAAACCTTAGCAAACTGCTCCATGAACTCAATAAGCTGACTCTTGTATATAGCATTGTACGTATCTTCTACTAGGTGTAGCTGCTCCACTGAAGTCAATTTCCCTATTACCCCCACTGGCACACTGGTCCATGGAACACGTAGGCACACTAGCTGAGTTAGTCTAGCAATGCTACATGGTAATTTCATGTAAGTACTCTCCAAGTTCAATGTTTGTAGAAACTTCAGGGCGCCTATTGCTTCTGGGAGCTCTTCATCACACCGTAAATCTTGTATCTCAAGGTATCTCAAATGAAGTAGATTTCAATGTGCCGAAGACTGTGGCATCCTTCCCTAAGAGTGCAATCCACCAAAGCTAGCACACGGATGAGTTTTAACCTTGGATGCAAGGCCCACTTATCAATATCACAATGCAAAACTACAAATGACCTCACGTGTGGTAATTTATTCACACCAGTATCCTCAGTGAGATTCAGTTCTTTGCTTTTGAGGGCTAACCAACGGGTGTGGCTTTTTGCTAATGTACCATCAACACTGACAAAAATTTCATCACGTGACATGGAAATGATGAGATCAAGGACCATATCATGAATGCGGCAACCATACATGTTGCCATAGACTTGGCAATCCACCGCTTGGATCATGCTTCTATTTATGAGGTCATGAAAGTATTCCTCTCCTACCTCGAATGACTCACGTCCTGCTTTCTTCTCAACAAAGCCTTCAGCTATCCACATCCGTATCAAAGAATCCTTCTCAATAAGAGTGTCTTCTGGAAAGACACTAAAATACAACAAGCAATTCTTCGGATCAGATGGAAGGTCATAGTAACCAAGAGACAATATATGCATAGTGTTTTCCATATGTCTATTATCCTTATCTTGAAAGAAACCCTCAAGAGTTGCGCACCTCAATCCATTCTTTTTCTTGATTTACCCAATAACAAACTAGCCATTGTGATGATAGCCAATGGTACACCACCACACTTCTTTAGAATCTGATCAGATAACTCATCTTGATGATTATTTGGACATTTCTCTTCACAGCCAAATAACCTTGTATAAAATAACCTTTTAGAGTTATCATCGAGAAAGTGGTTGTAACTTGTAAACCTCACCAGGTTCTTTGGCAACTTCAAATTTACGAGTAGTAGTTATGATTACTCTACTTCCACAATTGTCCTCAACAAGAGCTAATTTTATTGTCTCCAATGTTGGAGGCTCCCATATGTCATCAATAACAACAAAATACCTATCCATACCAAAGTGCGAGAAACATGAGAACTAAAGCCAAGAAAGCAATACGTGTGACCAATACCAATAAAAATAACTAAAGAAATGTGTTACTTTCGGATAAATAACTTAGTTTTTGTCGGTTCTGAACCTTTCTCACTAGCTAGAAATGAACCAATAACAAAACTAACTGCAATATTAAGAGTATGGAACATAACTAATTATGCTTTGGAAAGTAATTGTGAAGAAGTGTGATATGTTCCCTAATGGCTCCAAATCTTTCTAACAGTTGATAGGTAATAATAAGCAGCAACTATCGGTTAATGTCTTGTAAATATTGAGTTCAAAGAAACTAAGTAACTACTAATATGATAAGTTTCCTTGATTCACAAAGTCGTAAAATACTGTTTGGAATGGTTTGTGTGTCATGCTAAGAACTTAACTAACAATAAACTCACGCTAAGAACTTGATACATAACCTATGTCACATGAATCATATTACAAATCATGTGTAGAGTAATGCTTTTAGGGGGACTACAAACATATATGCGTGTACCTCTTATTTCGAAGGAACCCTTGGAGTTCATTGAGAAGCTGCCTTTCATCCAACTTTTCGATACTAGAATTGATGTATACATTCTTGTCAAGATCTATGAGAATGTCCCTGAGCACTTTCTTGAGGTCAGGATTTTGGCCAACAGGAACAAAAGCGCCACAACTAAACTGAGGCCTAAACCTATCATACACTGCTTTGGCAAGAGTAGTTTTTCCGAATCCTCCAGCTCCAACCACATAAACTATCTTCATCTTCTCATTTGACGAACCATCACTGCCTTGTCCAGACAACGATAGCCTGGATATGAGCTCTCCCTTTGACTTGTCAATGCCAATTAGATGTGACACTTCTCTGAACATAGCCGCAAGGCGAGGATCAACAGTTGATGTTGTGGCAGCCTTGGCCAGAATATCATCGGCTCTGTACCTGCGATGCCTTTCAGCCACCTCCTCGGCTTGCTCATTGATGCTTTTGATCATCCCAGCGATCTGATGATGAGCCTTGCTCTTGCTGAACAGCTTACGGATCTTCTTTGCTGCACGTTTCAGCTTGTTTGGGTTGGAGTCGTCACCATGGCTGTCGACACGCATGCGAGGAAGGTGTCGAGGATGTCCTCCATGTTGTAGGAGAGCTCCCCGGACGTCGCGCCCAGAGCTTGACCTCGTCGTCGAGCTGGTTGGGCGCACGTCCGCCACCTTGCGGAGTGCGGCATGCATGCTCTCCAGGTCGGCGTGTGAGAGTCTGGATCTTTTTCCTCACGCCGGTCTGAAGCTTGTACTCCTCACTGAGAAGCTTGCCGAGCTTGAAGATGATGCTGGCCATGGCACCCGTCACAAGTACCATCGTGGAGTTGCTGGGCACCTAGATATCAGATGATGAAGCTTATACTCCTCACTGACTACTTATATTCCTGAAGCACATCGAAAAGAGGAACTTGATATCAGAAAAGAGTCCCAAAAATTAGATTGAAGAAGCAGATTTGATCCACTGATTAAACAGAGTCACAAAAAACAAGAAGATGCAACGAATCGAAATGGAACAAGCAAGATGGAAACAAATCTAATCGAACTAGAAAGTAAACATGGATCGATATATCTATGCGTGTCCAACCAACACGAAATAACTTAGAGCCAAATTAGAAGATCTCCAACTCACCAAGTTCTCATGGAGCCTTCATGCATGCCAAGTTAAAAGATCTGCAACCCATCAAGGTTTCCTGGGGACAGTAGGCCGGAAAGAGGGTGGAGTTACTGGGCAGATCGGATTCTGGAATGGTGCAGGAGTTTACTCGAGTGGGGTTTAGCGGAGATGCATCTGGGGGAACGAAGACTTGCATAAACAATTGAATGCTGTACCTCGAGACTAGATGAATCTGTCACAAGTGTCCAATTTTTAATCTCTGGTCCAATTCATCTTGAATAATGGCACAGTTAACGTTAAGTTCAATGGATGCCTATGCCTAGAGATATGTGTTCGAGTACAGTAGTTTACGGTTTCACTAGATGAGTAGTGTCGGCTCACGTGGCCGGCAACATGCACACATCTTTATGTATTACCGTTGTATTTAGTCTCAAGAGTGTACCTACGTTCCATATGTAAGGTTAAACAATTTGGAAAACAAAGGACTTACTACTACACCATAAATTATGTGCGCAATTGTACAGGACCCATCAGGGTATACGCTTAAGCCATTGTATCCTGAGGCAAAAGTAGTTTTGGTGTATGGACACTACTATAAAAACGAGGTCTATCCAATTTTTAATCTGTGGTCAACTCTTCTTGAATAATGGCACAGCTAACGTTAAGTGCAGTAGGTATGCCTATGCCTGGACATCTGTTTGAGTACAGTTGTTTACGGTTCACGAGATGAAAAGGGTGTGAACTCTCGTGGCCGCCAACATGCACACATCTCTACGTATTACCGCTGTGTTTAGTCTCAAATGAACTAGCTGTCGATGAACATGCTTGCATGTCAGTAAAGCTATCGATTCCGGCTCGTACATACTGTATATGGCCCAGTGTTTTGTTAGTTTCACGGAGGGAGTATATTGCTACTGAAATCGACACCGCAATGGAGAGCCACTTCGCCGACTCTTCTTGTATCGGCAGAGGCCATACAAGTCACCACGGGTGGTGACTTGTGGTAGTGGCAGAGGCAGAGCAGGACGCGGCCGTTGTTTTTGATCGAATATCATTGCACACCTGTGGTAGTGGCACTGCCAGCAATGTAGGTCCTGGCCTGGCTACAAGCGTACGACTGCCTGTAGTTAGCCAGGCTCATGTCCATGTATAAGCAAGCAAACACCCAGAAACTGGGGATAGCCACTCACTAGCAGCAGGGTCTCCTCATCGTCCTGTTTGTTCTGCGTTCCTGTGGACGGATATTTTTTTTTTTGTTAAACCGTCAACTGGGAAGCAGCTCAAGGTAGGGTTGAATTAAATTTACAACAAGAAATACAAATAACTACGTACATACCTCTACACATATATTTTTTTTATGAATTTATTCAATTTGGAGCAAGGGGCGGTTGGGATGGACTTGAACTGCATGTCTTAGTGAAGCACATGCTCTCCCCACATCACGAGCATAGGCACCTCGGCAATAAAACTGAACTTTGACTTTGCGAATTGATGGGAAATTGTCCAACCCCAAATCCGCACAGCTAACATTGTTCTCCTTTAATTTCTTCACACTTACAGTGAACTGAAGTTCCTCGAGGTTTGGCATATAACCATGGTTGGTACTTTCAGACTTCTCCTAACCATGGCTGTACCTCCAAGTATAAAGCAGATACAGAAAGCGCTTGAGTCCTCGTTGGCTACAGACTGGACCAATGAATAAGGCAACACCAAGGATCTCAGCTTTTGGAAGCAGCCATCTGCTTCAGTATTACAAGTTATTGTTCCCCTTGTAATCAATTTGAGGTAACAGAGCACTGGCAACCTCCCCAGTGCCTTGAGACCCTGCTCATCCACATCATCCACATGTATCACCAAGTGGGAGAGGCTAGGAAGATGCACATAATTCATGCATGACGGCAACTTGGGGAATTTGATATAAGCAAGAAACAAACATCGGAGATATTGACAAGTCACTATTGCATCCCAGGCATAGAACACTACCCATAAGAACAGTATAGGTTATTCTTTGACTAGTGAATAAGTGGCTTTATGATTGTTATTATACCAGCACTGTTTGGGGTCATTGCTTTATAGTTTTGTCACCTAGCTTCGTTCAAGTATGAGAGGCGCCGTAGTACTTGAAGGGCTAGAGAGCTATATTAGTGATTTCGTTAAGCATTGTCAACACCACCCGAGTGGCCGCAATGTCCGCGATGTCCGACACGCGCCTCTGGGCGGCCCCACAGGCAGGGAGCCCGCCGTAGTCTTGCGACCAAGTCCTAGATCATCGCCTCACCGGAGCAGCGGCATTGGGGGCGCATCCTCGTCGGGGCAGGAAGCGATGGCTGCCGCCATGCCCACCCGGTCGCCGTCGCCGTGGAGGGAAAGAGGCAACGAGGATGACCAGGGGACGACGGCGTATGAGAAGGGGCGGCGGATGGGCATGGGGTGCCGGGCTTTCGCTTTTTTTCGTTTCCACGTGGCCGAGTGTACAGAGGGAGTCGGGTCACGCTCGGGACGGAAGTGGGAGTGGGAATAGGAAGGGAAGGGAGGGGAGTGACTGTCTTTTCATGTCCGATTCTTTGGGAGATCTAACAGATCAAGCAAATAGACCTAGCATAAGGCTAAAAAAGCAAGAAAGTTTCATTTCGAGGACAAATAGGCAACTTCGAAAATAGGGCCAAATAAGCGAGATGAAGTTTTTGCAGAGCGAAATAAGCAATTATCCATAAACAATGGCGACACACACATGTGTTTCCTTCAATTTAGCACAAAATAATTTTTTGTCACTAATAATCATCCACGCAGTACACCACACATTTAATGTGACAAAAATATTCACAGCTTGCATGTCAACTTCAGACTAGTTGCTTGTCAACTAGCTGTGTGAATATGTTCCAAATTCATTATTTGGCGACAATACCAGATAAAAACGATGGCGACACACACATGTGCGTCCTTCAATTTAGCACAACATAATTTTGTGTCACTAATAATCATGCACGTAGTACACCACACATTTAATGTGACAAAGATAATAATGGGTAAAAAAACAAGCAGCTCACGGCTCAGCGTGAGTGGATATTTCTTACTATTATTAAATGTTTGAAGCAGCAGTAAACTAAAACCAGCATGGCAATCAATCCAAGACGATGTACTGGGCAGTTACAGCAGAAATCTTCTTGCATCAGCAACTCTGATCAGGCAACAAGGTTATTAACAGTGTATCTGCGAGAAAGCAAAAGGGTGTCATCAAGAGGAACGCACTCTTGAAACTGCATGCTGCAGCAACGTATCAAAGAATATGCATGTACATGTGGGTGTACCAATGAATTCCTTGGCCAGCTGAAATACGATACGAAGCACAAAATGGAATTGACACTTGACAGTATCAAAGATAGCGCCATGCAGTGGTGGACCCAGCTTTTGAGCGTTAGGTGGTCGCCCCCTAAAAAAAGTTTTATACAATTCGGTAAACCATTTACAATGTCATTGGGCCCAAGAAAATTTCAAACGTACCTCAAGCTAGCACCGGGGCCACCTGATCCTCTCCAGTCCGTGGTTCAGCAGGATCATCATCATAATCCGATCTGATGCAATAGGAATCCGTGTCCTCTTCCGTGGCAGAAGCATCATCACCCCATAGTCTGTAATTTTTTTTTTGTTAACAAAAACAGGGGAGCAGCTCAAGGTTAACTTGATTGGATGGAATTTACAACCAATACATACATGTAAGTACTACTAGCTAGGTAGGTATCTGTACCTCTTCATCATATATTTACCCCTGTATTCAATTTCGAGTGCGGGGCGGTTGGGATGTTCTTCGATTGCGTGCCTCAGTGCAGCCTCCTCTCTCTCAAGGTCATGTTCATAGGCGTAGTCACAGTGAAACTCAACTTTGACTTTGCGAATCAATGGGAGGTACTCCAAGCCGAGGTTTCCACAGCTGATAACGGCCTTGCTCTGCATTAATCTAAACAAAGGGACTTCAAACTGGAGCTCCTCGAGGCTTGGCATAGCAACAAAGGTTGGTACTACCACAGCTGATGGCGAAGCCACTCCAGTAAACGAACCAGACGTATCCTCGGCAGCTTTAAACTGGACCATTGATTCAGCCAACACCAAGGATCTCAACTTCTGGAAGCAGCCACCAGCTTCAGTATTATTATTACTATTTATTGCTGCCCCTGGCCATATATCCAGACTGAGGTAACAAAGCTCCGGCAAACCGCCCAGTGCAGTGAGACCCTGCTCGTCCAGATCATACAAAAGTATCTCCAAATGGGATAGGCCAGGAAGATACGGATAATTAATCCATGATGGCAACTCTTGGAATCTTATCTGTGGAAGAAACAAACATCGGAGATCTGGAGGGGGTACTGCTGCATGCCACACATTCATATTAACAAGGTAAATTTCAGGAACCAGTCTGAGATGCTGCATCTTCTTCAGATTTCCTAGAGAGTGCACCAAATCTATCTGCATTTGCATGCTCTTTTCCGTACTCTCTGTAATATCAATATTAAGCACCCTAAGTTCACACAGGTTGCCTAAAACCTTGGCAAACTGCTCCATGAACTCAACAAGCTCACTCACGAATATCTCAAATTTGTGCATATCTCCTATGTGTAGCTCCTCCAGTGAAGTCAACTTCCTATTACCCCGACTGGCACACTGGTCCATGGAACACGTAGGCACACTAGCTGAGTTAGCATGGCAATGCTACATGGTAATTTCATGCCAGTACTCTCCAAGTTCAATGTTTGTAGAAACTTCAGGCCGCCAATTGCTTACGGGAGCTCTTCATGACACGGTAAATGTTGTATCTCAAGGTATCTCAAATGATGCAAATTTCCAATATGGTCAAGGTTGCGAAATACTTCTCTAAATGTGCAATGCACCACAACTAGCACACGGATGAGTTTTAACCTTGGATGCAAGGCCCACTTAGCAATATCACAACGCAAAACTATAAATGACCTCACTTGTGGTAAGTTTACACCAGTATCCTGAGTTAGATCTAGTTCTTTGTTTTTGAGGGCTAACCGACGGGTGTGGCTTTGTTCTAATGAACCATCACCATTGACAAAATTTTCCTCACGTGACATGGAAATGATGAGATCAAGCACCATATCATGAATGCGGCAACCATCCATGATGCCATAGACTTTAGAATCCACCCCTTGGATCATGTTTCTATTTATGAGGTCGTGGAACTATTCCTCTCCTACCTCGAATGATTCACGTCCTGCTTTTCTTCTCAACAAATCCTTCGGCAATCCACATCCATATCAACGAATCCTTACCAATAAGAGACTCTTCAGGAAATACACTCAGGTACAACAAACAAGTCTTTAAATGAGAAGGAAGGTCATAGTAACTGAGAGATAATATTTGCATAGTGTTTTCCATATGCCTATCATTGCTATCTTGATAGAAACCAGGAGAGTTGCAAACCATAGTCCATTCTTTTCTTGATTTACCCAATAAAAACTTGCCATTGTGATGATAGCCAATGGTATACCACCACACTTGTTTAGAATCATATCAGATAACTCATCCGGATGATTGTTTGGACATTTGTCTTCGCCACCAAATATTCTTTTATAAAATAACTTCTTGGAGTTATCATGTGAAAGTGGTTCTAGCTTGTAAACCTCATCAGCTTGTTTTGCAACTTCAAATTTACGAGTGGTGATGATAACTCTACTTCCACAATTGTTCTCCAAAAGGGCTAATTTTATTGTTTCCCAAGATTGTGGCTCCCATATGTCATCAATAACAACAAAATACCTATCCATATGAAAGAGCAATAGCAATTAGAAACTGAAGTGATTATATATGTTCCCAACAAGCATCAAGTCTATCTCCACAAAGAATATAAGAATTAAAGAAATGCTCGGACACAAATATAAATAGTTACTTCCAGGCCGCTCGTAATGTTTCTAAATGGACAACAACCAACCGATGATGATTAACTTTGAAAGAATATGAACACTAGTGGAATAGTGGAATGAATGGATACTTGGATTACTAAAATCACAGATACTATAGAGATGTTGGCAGTTTGAATAATATGTATATTTCGCAACATCTCGTGAATATATACAGACTCTCTAATTGTAGTAGTGCTATTCAATAATATATTAATTGAACAATAATACGATACTCCTGTTACCTAGTACGAGAGGCCAATTACTGAGACTAAGATGCTAATTAAAGTGGCCGCATATTACGCTAATTAAAGAAGGAGGTGAAAAAGGCAGCTGGGAGGCACGCAAGTAATGGTTCGTTGCCGTCTGGATGCAACATGTAACGCCAACAAAAACGTAATAATCATTGGGGCAAAACATGTGCATGATTAAAAAACCGTGTTATTTGCATTCGAAAAAGGAAAAAAAAAAAAACGTCTTATATATGCAAGAGAGACTGTGAACTGTTGAATAAAAAATAACTTTGCATCAGTCTAACACACTACCTAACACGTCATGTTATCTTACTATTACTAATTGGAGGCCACAACTAAGGATTCACGTTAATTCTCACTAGATGCGTTAAGAAAAGGATAAATAATAGAAGTTTTCACGTTAATCGAACCATTCTACCATCAAATCATATGACAATTGTTGATTAGAGACCTCCAACAAAGGCCCCAGATTAATTCTCACTAGGCGTGTTAAGAAAAAAAAAGATAAATTCTAGAATTTCCATATTACTCAGTAACATCGAAGAATTAAATCAAAAGACTAGCCATTCATAATCTTGATCTATTTTTTTTGCCGCAAAAAAATAATCTTGATGTATTTTAGCATTTTAAGCAATTAACTGACCCTGCCACTATAGATTAAAAAAGTTTAAAAATTTATTGTTTGTAAGGAAAAAAGATGTGTCCTCTAGCGCACTTAGGATATTTTGAATGGCAAGTACCCATCAGTTTGTGGTGTGTCAGTCTATTAACGAAAAGCTAGATATATTTTACTATGGTTAATTAGTAAGCAGTGGTATCCATGACATTCAATATTACTCTATTAACCATAAGTCAGATGGCAACTTTCCATCTGATTTGTGGTTAATAGAGTAATATTGAATGTCATGGATACCACTGCTTTTCAGGCAATCTGTGATCGAAACAACTTACGTGTATCTATGTTATCCAGATGAGAATTACAGAAAATAAACAAAGATGTCTCTTAAATATAATAATCTCTCTGTCCCTAAAAGATGGAATTGTCACTTTTGCTAACACGGTGGTGTTATGTGTGAAAGAGCCTGGGTTGATAGACTAGTTGTTCGCTAACACGGTGGTGTTATGTGTGAAAAACCTTCCTAGCTATTAAAACATGGATCAATTAGATTAAAAGATATTTTTATATCTAAAACTTTCCTTATTTATTTTATTTTAGAAAACTAAAAAGCAAATAAATATATTTCAACTGTTATGTCCTACGAAGTAATAGACAATGCTAACTATCCAATCTAGTTCATGATTAATGGATCATAGTTACTTGAAGGTACCACATCAAAAACTTATTTATATTAAACTTTATTTCTACTTGAAGTTAAACTAAAATGGTTCAATTGGGCGATGGCGCAGGTCATGCTACAAATATTTGTTGTTTATGGACAAGCAAATAAATATACCACCACACATGCTAGTCCCTTTTTTTTATCCCAAACCATCACCATAGCCTAATGGCAGACTCGAAATGCTAACCCCTCTTAGGCATCATCGTGTGATCAATAATTTGAGGCTTCAAGCACAAGACAGGGGAACTATGAAAAAATATTGATACCTCGCTATAATACCTAAATTAGCGAAAAAATAGTTTGGTGCTTACTCATACCTCTTTGCTCCAAGGAAATCATGGAGTTCGTTGATGAGCTGCCTTTCATCCAAGGTTGTGTATTTCAAATCTGTGTATTTTTCCTTATCAAGATCTATAAGAATATCTCTTAACACTTTCTTTATGTCCGGATCCCGGCCAACCGAACAAAAAAAAGCCCCATAACCAAACAAAGATTTAAGCTGATTATACACTGCCTTGGCAAGAGTAGTTTTGCCTAGACCACCAACTCCCACAACAGAAACAATCTTCATTTTCTGGTTGGACTCGCCTTCCACCTTGAGCGACAGCATGGATATGAGACCAGCGCTTGACTTGCCGATTCCAATGATGCTGGCGACGCTTCTCTATACATTCGCGATGAAGGCGAGGATCACAAGTCCGGGATGATGCTGCAGGCTTGGCTACAATACTGTCTACGGTGAATCTACCACGCCGGTCTGTCACCTCCTGGAGATTTTTCCTGGTCTTCTCGATGGCACCAGCAATCTTGTGGCGCTCCTTGCTCTTCTTGAATAGCCTGTCATCTTCTCTCCCCGACGTTTGTGCAAACCGTCGGTCGTTGGGCATGCCACGCCCTTGACATGAACAAGGTAGGTGTCGAGGATGTCCTCCATGCCATAAGACGCCTCCCGGACTTCGCGCGCCCAGATCTTGACGACCTCGTCAAGTAGATCCGGCCGTACTTGGGCCACCTTGCGGAGGGCAGCGTGTGCTCTCTCGAGCTCCAGCTCGAGAGACCTGACTTGATCCTTCACCCCCTTCTGCAGGTTGTACTCGTCCTTGAGCAAGTCCTTGAGCTTGGGGATTAGGCTGCCCATGGCACCAGTCACCAGCTCCATGGCCCTCGAGGTTGCTTGCTTGCTTGCTTGTCTAACTGCTTCCTACGTTGTACAAGAAAGGATGCAGGTATCACTAACTTTGCGTAGTTGTGTGACCCAGCTACCTTGGCCGATGATAGTATATAATGTGGGGGTTAGAGTTTCACTAACTTTTTTGTTGATAAAAGAGAGAATCATTGAACCAAAAGCAGTTTACATCATTATTTAATACTCATTATTGCAGGATGTCGGCGTCAAGATACAAGAGTCAAAGACAAAAAGATAGAAGATTAGACTGCTGGAGAATGGAGAGATAATAATGCTGCCCAGATCCAAACAGCTACTAGCGGCCATGAGGCGGCACGGTGAATCTTGCTAGACTAAAGGCACCCTTATAGTATGCTATTACTTGGCCTGCCGCCTTCGAGTAAGAAATCGAGGCACTTTGTGTCTGTTAGTGGGCATCTTTAGTGAACTAGACAAATTGATAACAATACTTAAATTCAATTTGCTAATATCAAATTGTAAAACATCTTGCTTAGACCATGGGGATTAGGTGTATAGACCTTACACCGTGAGGTCAGTCATCGATGGAAACAAATGAATTTTATTTCTAGCAAACGGACACTATAACCACTGCATTTTCTAAGCTGGAAATGACGTGGATTAGGTGGCGTATGAAATATCTAGGAAATGGACACTACAACCACTGCAATTTTAAGCTGAAAAGGACGTGGTGGCGTACAAAATAGGTTCATCCGCTCAGCTAGGTTCATGCTTACCTATAAAAAAACAGAGCGATATTAACGAGTTCATGAGTTAGTGTTCCTTCGCAGGAAAATAACACTATGCCGAAATCGTTATCGGTAACACCACTATTAGTGACTTGGAAACAAAATGCGTCACAAATAGATTATCAGCGACACAGTTAACAAGACACGTCACAAATTAACTGTTGTCCATGCTCTAGGATTAATACGCGTCACTAATAATGGCTTATCAGCGACGCGTCTTGTTAACACGCGTCAGCGATAAATTCTGCGACACTTGTTGGTCAGCCGCGTCACAAATATGTATCCTTATCGGTGACGCGGGTTAACAAAACGCGTCACGGATAATTAATGTGACGCATGTTTTATAGACCCGTCACTGATATGCATAACTATCCGTGACTCTGTTGAATCTGCGTCACAAGTCACCGGATGGGCCATTGGGCCTTAGCCAAACGTCCCAATTTGTGCGCGAGGCCGCCCGGCGCGCTGCCCTATTTCCCCGTCGGTCCTCTAGGTCTTCTCCACCCACATCCGCCGCCCCGAGCCAACACACACGCCGCCATCTGCGCGATGTCCTCCGACCCCATGCCGTCGCCCCCGAGTTCTTCCCGACGGCAGCACCATCCCCCCGTGAGCCCTCCCGGGCGCCCGCGCCGCCATCCGCGGGGACCTCCCCGGAAGCCCCCCGTGGCCACCACCGAAGACCTCCCGACATCTCGCGATTACGCGCCGCCCTCGATGTCCTCCCTGAAGCACGCGCCGTTGCCCCCGATTACCTCTCCGACGTCGAGCCATCGTCCCCAAGGGCATCCGGATGCCTGCGTCGCCGCTGCCCCCCCGGGCCCTCGAGGCTCGCGCCCGGGGTCCTCGGCACCGATTCCCACCACTACCGCCGCGGGGCCAAAGCCGCACCGGTGCTGCCCGTATGACGAGGTGCCCTCTTTCTCTCCCAATCTCTCTTTTAGATCTGTTCTTGCAACCTCGAACCAGATCTGCTAATTCGGATGACTGCAAATTATTGGCTAGTTAGGTTTCTCACATGCTGTAAAGCGTTGGTTCAACTGAAAATTGAAACGGTGCAATTCTGGATGACTGCAAATTATTGGCTAGTTAGGTTGGGAACAGATGCTGGCTACAAGGTCATCAGATGGGCATGTATCCGAGACAGTCCAGATCAGAATGGAAGGAAGCAGTGAATTTACAGCTTCTGTCTCCTCCCCCTGTTCCAAGTAGCTAATCAATATCTTTGTTTGATTTGGATCAGATTTGTTGCCAAGTAGCAGCAGCAATGGCATTCATTTTGAGTATGTTAGATTTGATTGTTTTTCTAATAATGTGATATCTAAACTGCACAAGTCAAGGCTTCAAAAGCCTCTTTTCGGCAGAAGGGTTACCATGGCACTCCAATTAGTTGTTGCTGACTGAGTAACTTTTAATAAATTATATGCAAATTATTAGCAGGTTAGGTAAAGTTCACACAGTACCATGGCACTCCAATTAGTTGTTGCTGACTGAGTAACTACCATTCATTTTGAGTGTGGGGCATGCCATCACCGATTTAAGTAAAGTTCACACAGTACTATGTGGGTATTAGTCTGTACATTCTATTCTTGGTTTGGCTAATTCTATGATTTTGTAATTTTTATTACTTTAATCTGCATTCAGTTACTTGCTAGTGCTTCCCTGAACAGAATAGAGCTACAGCTTCACATCTTCCCTGAACAGAATAGAGCTACAGTAGAAATGGAACTTGATGATGAAATATGAGATATGCATGACCACATATTAACCTAGCCTTGATGATGAACCTGTTGGTCACTAGTGTAGTGTATATTTAGAAAAGAAGTAACCTGATGCTATCAGATTGAATTTTTTTTTTGTGATAAACTACCCTCGTATTAGTTAATAATGGATTAATGATTATCACTTATGTTTTTCCAGGAATGGTTTAAGGAAAGAAATTGTGGATAAAATTATCTCCATGGCAGCTGAAGCCAGAACGTACACATCTCTGCACCTCCGCACTAAGCCCACTGGCGGCACTAGTACTTTCTTATGTAGTGTTCTTAGTGCATCGACATTCTAACACATTTGTAATTGAAACTGTGGGTAATTATGCATCATAAGGCTTATGACATATCATTGTCCACTTAATCTAGTGAGATAGCTTTGATTGGTATTAGCCCCAGTCTTGGCTAGGAATGCAGAAAAGTAGCTCAATTCTCTCACATGCCTTCTCATGCAATTTGTAATGGCCTAAAATGTTCCCCACTACTAGAAGTTATGTGTGGGTTCTTTTGTCCTATATGGTTCTCTGAACTTGTACTTCCATTCTCCTGGCATGGTATATCAGGAGCTTCATCTGACCCTGATTTGGTCTTGCCATCAATTGAGAACTTGCCCATTGAACAATTAGCATCACACCTTTCGAAGGTTTGTACTCTGTCTTTCTGATTCTAAGAAGATATGGAGATCAGAGTGATGTCTTTCTGATGCATAGATCATGTTTTCTCTCTAACTACTGAAAAACTCTAGGAATACCTGTACTCTGTATGCAGCAATTATGCAATGACTAGGATACTATTTTTTTATAAGGATTGGGTAGGGTGGTTGGATCTGTAGTGACAATGCTTGTTGCATACAGTTCTGTACTTGTGCTGTGAGTGTAAAAAGCAATAGAACATATTAACTGGTTCCCTACCTGTACTGTGATTGTCTTAGGATCTAAATATTTACCGGTTGAACCCTTGCTCACTGCCTGTGGTCACTGCTGGGTTTGATTCAGCAATCAAAGTGCACCATCTAGGATACATTTTTTTTTTCGTATTCATCATTATTGAACTTAAAAGAATGTTTTGCTCATTAGTTAATATGGATGAAACTGTTACTTGGTTATCAGTTAGCTGAAAACAGATAGCTAAGCACGTGGTCACTTGTGCATTAGTGGTTCCATTGTACTGTGTTATCTTCTCTTCATTTACAGATATATGTTTAAAGATATGTTAGACCATACAAGGATAAATGTATGGTTCCATTGTAGTGTGTTATCCTCACTTCATTTACAGATATCTTGTTCTTTTGTACTGTGTTAAAATATGTATGCTAATACACCAATTTGGCCTTGACAGGCTCAGGCAATCATGCTTATAGCTGCAGCTGCAGCAGCATCCTCCAAAAGCAGTGTTGCCACTGCTGTTAAGCCTCAATGATGCCTACAGCCACTGTTGCCCCGGCAGTAACCATCTCTCCAGTGCTTACACAGTTTCTCCAATGATTGGCATTCAGATTTTCTTCTGGATGATTAAGCTGACATTATTTTGAACTGAAATATTCCAGAGACCTAGCTGTGTATAGCCAGGCCCAGTCTTACCATTAAGATGGCCTAATTGCTTGCATTGTAAGCTGAATAAGCTGTTGAAACCATGTCATCTATTGTTTAACTAGTATTATGTTACTGCAGCAAGGAACCTACCATTTAGAAAACCATGTCCAGTTTTTTTTTCTACTAGTTACTGTCACTATGCATGATTCTGAAACCTGAAGATTAAAATTCCGCAACTTCCAACTTATTCAAATGGAAGCATGGAACCTGCCATTTAGAAAAATAAGGTGGAGAGGCGTAGGATGGGCAGTGCATCACATTAACTATCCTATTCCTATAGTATCTGGAGACTATGGTATTCTTTTTTGAGGATATTTGATTTGCACATTCCCATGTATGAATGCGACAATGACAAACTTTTTGCTTCACTGAATTTGAATGGCAGAAGTGGGCAAAGGCATCTGCATGCCGTCAGTTATTGTTTGTTGTGAAGCCATTTTGGCAATGAGGACTAAAATTATCATACATGAGGCCTTCACTTTTCCTGAGTACATAAAACGTAAGGTGACAATATTTAGGAACATATATAGCCGTGATGATATGTGCTAACAATTTGAGAAGTTTTATTCTTTGTTAACTTAAACTCATTATTCTCTGTTCTGAATCTTGCAGGCCCTGCATATTTGCACTGGACCTACACTTCTTGGTTATGGTGGATAGTGCCTGTAATCACTTATAGTTTTTAACACACTTGATCATGAGAACTTACTGTGTACTGCTGTGAATTGTACCGTATTGTGGAACATGGGGTTCAGAACCGTGCATTGTATAGAGTTTTTTTTTTTTTGCTTTTTTATAAAGATATATAGGTAAAATGATAGCTTCAATGATGTGTGTGTGTATATGGATCATCCTGTATATACATATATATATTATGTATATATAGGATCACCGTATTTTTTTTGTTTTCTGAAATAGCTATCGGTGACGCATATTGGTTGTATGTGTCGCTGATAGCACCTTATCGGCGACACTTATTGGCTACATGTGTCACCGATAACACCTTATCAGCGACGCAGCGTATTGGCACGCAGCGTCGCAGATAAGGTGTGTTATCGCGACACTTGTAGCCAATATCGTCGCCGATAAGGTGTTATCGATGACACATGTAGCCAATACGCTGGCGTCACGATAGCACCTTATCTCGTGACGACGCGTAAATACGCGGCGTCACAGATATGCCCTTATCTCGACGCAAAAAAGGGTGACACTCGTAAAACGTGTCGCTGATAGCGATTAACAAGTGTCACGGATAGCGATTTCGGCATAGTGTAATTTGACCATATTGAATGACGATTCTTCTTTATAACCAAAATTTATTTGCAAATTCTGAAAATTTTTGGGCGAAAGTTGGTTCAAATTTCAGCGATTAACACACTCATACAGATTACGCTCTTTTTTTCTTCAACGGTTCAAAGCAAAATCAAATTGCAGATTAAACAGTTGAGCTGCTGCTGCGGTTATCCGCTCTGGTATCATGCAGAAGCAGGGAGTCGAATTGCTGGTGCTGCTTTGGTCCGGTGAAGATTGACAACGAGCACCAAACTAATTTTTCGCAGGATCAATTTTTCGTTTGTCTTAGCAAGGTCAGCGCGCCATGTGTGGTGCTCCAAATAGATAAATCTGTTAACGTTGTGATTATATTCCCTTTTGCTTTTCTTCTGCTTCCTTTATTATCGGAACAACACACAGAGGACCACAGAGATGATAGCAAAACACTTGTTCAATTTCTACTGCCTACATTACTTTATAAATATAGAAAGAAGAAGAAAGAACCGATCCTTTTATCTAAATTCACGACAGATCACTCCATATCATAGGCTGTTCACGACTCCTAGGGCAAAATAAAGCACACCATCCGATTCTGCTTTGTATCTGCAAGGCTGCATTGAGGCTGCAAATTCAGATATCAGGCTGCAAATTTGACAGAGCAGTGCCGGCACCACATGTCTACAGCATATTGAAATTCACATTCTTAAGAGTGTTCAGTTTAGCACAATTGCTCAAGCTACTACTGTCTTTCTTGGACGAAGTAGTATTAGTTGTACCTGTTGAGTTTAGTCCCACATCGAAAATTAAAGGTAGGGGCAGTCCCCACCCATCAGTCTATTCTTTTGGGTTGAGTTAGGCCTAAGTTCTTGGTGTTGTAGACTCCGTTATACCTAGTCCTGTTTAAGCGCCGGCTCGGGGGTATAATTTCCGGGCAGTACCTGCATGGCTGCACCAAGGCAATGTACACTGAAAACAGAGTATACAGAGCCGGTTCATAAAGCTAACGTGACTAACCAAAATATTTTCAGTTTGCAGCTATAGAACATTGATCTGTGATATAGCAGCTTTAAATTTTCTGAGGTTCCTTTTGTTATTTTATTACGGTGATGAAATACGAAATGGTGCACCGCACACTGCACACAAAGCACACAAACGTAACATTCGGCCGGAGTCGAAGTCCCCGACACACGTACACTAGGCTGTACTGTAACTAGTATCAGGACACAACCCAAACCCAAACAAAAGAAAAACAGAGCATATATATTCGGCCGGGATGCCAGTCAGATGCAAACCATCACGTGAACTCAACAATATATGCAGTGTGACTAACCAAAAAATATGCTCGATTGAAAACAGAGCCAGTTATAAGGCTGCAACAAATCAATGTCCATTGAAAACAGAGCCAGTTATAATGCAAATGTGACTAACCAAAAAATATATGCTTGATTTCTAGCTAGAGAACATTGGTCTGTGATATATATAGCAGCTTTAAATTTTCTGAGGTTTATTTTGTCATTTTATTTCAGTGAAATACAAAATCAATGGTGCGCCGCACACTGCACACAAAGCACACAAACGTAACATGGGCAAAGTCATCGATTTGGCTGGAGTCACAAGTCTCCAAGACACGTACACGCGGCTGTACTGCAACTAGCATGAGGAGACAACCCAAAGCAAATCAAACAAAAGAAAAATGGAGGCGCACAGCAGCTAGACGCCATCTCAGGGCCCTGCCAACGCTACTCAAACAGATTATTGTCATTTTCTTCACAGGCTTATAGCAAACTCACACTGCAGATTACAAGTATCATGCTAGAACTTACCGTTATCATCAGTTCCAACTGAGCTGTTGCTGATCTTGTTTTGCTCTCTGGTATCACGCAGAAGCCGGGAATTGATCTGCTGGTGGAAAAAAGGAGAACTGGCTTGCTGTAGTATGTTAGTGGATCAGCTCAATTCGGTGTTTGTGGCCCAGGACTATAATTTTGTTCGGTTGGGCATAAGTTATTGTCTTTCATTCATTAGTGAAGTACGTGCGACCATCAAGGCAATGTCCACTGAAAACAGAGGAAACAGAGCCTGTTCACAAAGCATCTCGGCAAAGCGTCGTGGATCGACTCCTTCTGCTTTGTGGCCGGAAAAGGTGAGTCCCTTTGCTTCTAGGAGAAAGTGAGACCAATCTTGATGACGACTGAGCATGTCGACATACGTTGGCCTTCATCGTGCCGTCGGCCAGCGACTTTACCAGCAGCTAGTTTAAGATAGAGAGCCGCAAACCAGCTGATTGAAACTGCACATAGAGGATCGCAGAGACGATAGCAAAACACTTTGTTCAATTCCAAGTGCCTACATACAATCAGTAAAACATGCAAATCAGCAGCCTGAAATCATTCAACCCGTACAATAAGCAGGAAAACTATACACATCCTTTAAGCAAATTTAAAAAGAAAGAAAGAAAGAAAGGAACCTGATCACGTTGCAGCAAATACCTCACAAGTGTCGAAAATGGATAATTAATTATAATAATGTTCCGCATCTTATGGTTTTGAGAGTACACACAGACGACAAGAACGACTTGAAAAAAAAAAAATGTTCCCGTTATTACAGGGTTTCTGAAGGCACGCAAATGCATATCTCTGCCTACTTTATTACTTGATTGAAAACAGAGTTGTGATACAAATGTTATAGACCTACAACAAGACATATAAAACACCTGAGTTGAGAAAAGCGAAACAACAGGACTCACAAACCGAGGCGAATTTCGCCATGAACAAAGATTATATATATTAGGATGCTAGCTCTGGATGGTCACTTCACTGGCACGGATTATATATACTGACAGATTTATTGATACGATGACTAGTTTATTGGCTCCTCCACATGTGTTTCAGATACCAAGGGTTCAGACACCTCCTCGTCGGTGACCTCATTCTCCTCTCCTTCCTGCGTATGATAATAATATAGTTAGTGGAATTGGGAATGGAATGTGGTTATCTTACTATTACTAATTGGAGCCTCCACGTTAATCCTCACCAGGCGTGTTAAGAAAAAAGATAAAATGATAGAAATTTCCACGTTAATTAGAAACATCCAACCATCAAATCCAAAGACTCAACCTTCCACAACCATTGGATTTATTGTTTCCATAAAAATTACCCACCTTTACCACTATAAATAAAAAAATAGCCTAAATATTATTGTTGCCGACGTTGACATTTAATTAGTTAATACAATATATTGTATTACCCAAACAGATTATTGTCATTTCCTTCACCGGTTCATAGCAAACTCACACTACAGATTACAAGTTCTCGGCTAGAAATTACCGTTATCACCAATTTCAAGTTTCCACTGAGCTCCTGCTGCTGCTGCTCTTGTTTTGCTGCTGGTGCTGATTTGCTCCTGTGGCGGGCACCAAAGTTAGTTGCTGTTTCCACTAGATCCACTTCTCCCTTGTTAGCCAGGTTGTGGTCCAAACCGAGGAAAAACATTTGTGGCACAGCTGCAAAAATGAAAGCACTGAACAGGGGAAAAAAAGAAACTGGCTTGTACTACGTTAGTGGATCAGCCCAATTAAATCCTTCAAGCCGTAGACTCTTCTTTGTGGGCCAGGACTATGTGCAGCCCAAATCAAGGCTGACTTGCCTTGTGCTTTTGATTTCCTTGCTTTTGTTATCGGAAATGACAGCCTGCCTACATTACTTTATAAATATAGAAAGAAGGACAAATCGTTTTAAAGAACCATCGACTGTGCACGACTGTTACGGCAAACTGAAGCACGTCATCCGACTCTGCTCTGTATCAGCATCAGGCTGCATTGAGGAAGCATTCACATTCTTAACAGTGTTCAGGTCAGCATAAGCCGACCATCAACAAGGCAATGTCCAGTGAAAACAGAGTAAACAGAGCCCGTTCAGAAAGCATCTCTCGGACGTCACCCAGTGGAGATCAATATTGAGGACGATATCACGGCAGGCCAAGTCGACTCCCTCTGCTTCTTGGAGAAGTCTGATCAAGTTGGAGCAAATATCTCTACGTTCGGATATACTATTAGTATACTAGCAAGGACACGTATCGGTGTTTGTTAGCAACGACCCGTAAATTGACCGTAAGTTTGTAACGAAATGGGCTCAAACAGATGGGAGACCCAAGCGTCACGATGGGAAACCCTGAGAGTGTTCTATTCAATAACCAGATAGAAGCACTGATACGAGAATAATATGGGACCAGGAGCAGAGTTTTTGCAGCTAGGTATTATTGGCAACGCGACCATTATCAGCTTATTATTCAAATTTGAAGCTTGTGCATGTAGGGAGGGAAGAGAAGTTGGAGTACATATATATCGCTCTTCCTAAGACATTGCAAACACACATTTGTGGCATTAATTAGTCTCTTGGCTCCGAATCTTGCTCATGTTGCGGAGTCACCATGGCCGAACAAACTGTAATATATGTTGTTGTTGTGGAAACAGACCAAACAAACTGTAATACTCGTATGCTAAAAGCGTGGGATTCTTTTTCAATCAGAAAATTAAGAAATAAGAAAAACATTGCAGCACATGTTTGTCCCTCCTTTAGTGTTGGACATGGCAGAAACAAACTTCGTTGCAAGTACATGGTACAATATGGCAATTCCAGAAAAGGCAATGTACTAGCAAGCCAGCATCTCGGGAAGAGAAAATATCACAGAAAGGCTAAAGGACACAGTAAACAGAAACTTTGAGCAAGCCAAACGGAGCCACAAAGACCCAGAGCATGGACGGATCTCCTTTGGCGTACAGTCTTACAGCACAACATGAGGTACAGTGGAAATGTAGGTAGTGGCTGAGGCCAAGGCCACACGGCATTGTTTTAGTCACCGCCCGTGGCCGGTGGCTTTCCTTTACCGGTAACACACACTGCAGATTACAAGTACTATGGTAGAACTTACCGTTATTGTTTTTCGATCAAGCCTAGGCTTACAGTTATCACGAGAAGCCGGGAATTGATCTGGTGGTGCTCTTTTGCTCCTGTGGCGAGCGCCAAATTAAGTTAGTTACTGTTTCCACTCGATCCATTTCTCGCTTATCTTAGCAAAGCTAGAAAACTGTTATCTGTGGCACAGCTGCAAAAATGAATGCACCGAACAAAGAAAAAAAAAAGGAACTGTCTTGTAGTATGTTAGTGGATCAGGCCCAATTCGATCCATGGAGCCGCTCTTCTTTACGGCCCAGGACTATATGCAGCCCAAACCTACGCTGACTCAATCTCTTGTGCTTTTCATTTCCTTCATTTCAGAAATGATAGTCTGCCTACATATATTACTTTATAGATATAGAAAGAAGGAAAAATCGATCGTTTTATATATGCTCACGACTGATCACGCCGTACCATCGACTGTGCATGACTGTTACGGCAAAATGAAGCACGTCATCCGACTCTGCTCTGTATCAGCATCACTGCATTCACGCTCCATATTCAGATGTCAGGCTGCATTGAGGAAGCATTCACAGTCTTAACAGTCCTTCATTCGTTAATGAAGTGCGACCATCAACGAGGCAATGTCCACTGAAAACACAGGAAACAGAACCCGTTCGCAAAGCATCGTGGCCAGCGACTTTATCAGCAGCTTGTTGACGACAGAGAGGGTGGTGCACCATGCAGGGGTAAAAGATGCAAACCAGAGGATTGAAACTGCACATAGAGGATCGCAGAGACGATAGCAAAATATTTTGTTCAATTCCTACTGCCTACCAGATATTTAAAGGCACAGGACAAAGAGGACGGCGATAGACATACAATTAGTAAAACATGCAACCCAGGAGATTGAAATCAACCAATCCGTACTTCTCGTGCACCACGTACAACCAGCAGGAAAACTATGCACATCATTTAAACAAATTTAAAAAGAAAGAAAGAAAGAAAGAAACCTGATCACGTGGCAGCAGATACCTCAGAATTGTCGAAAATGGATAATTGTTCACACAATGTTCTGCATCCTATGATTTTGAGAGTACACACAGACGACAGCAACAACTTGAAAACAAATGTTCTCCTTATTACAGGGTTTCTTAAGGCACACAAATGCATATGTCCACCTAGTTTATTACTCGGCTGAAAACATAGTTGTGATATAAATTTTGTAGACCCACAGCAAGACATATAATACTCCTGAGTCGACAAAAGCGAAACACAGGACTCACAAGCCGAGGCCATTTTCTCCATGAACAAAGATTATATTAGGATGCTCTGGATGGTCATTTCACTGGCACTGATTATATATACTGATGGATTTATTGATACGATGACTAGTGAATTAGCTCCTCCACTTGTGTTTCAGACACCGAGGCTTCTGAATCCTCGTCGATTACCTCATTCTCATCTTCTTCCTGCATATGATATAATAATATAGTTAGTGGAATTGGGAATGGAATGTGTGGTTATTAACTAAAAACAAGTTAGGCAGCTGGTACGTACGTACATCTTCATCGTCGCTGTGTATTGGTTGTGCCATCATATCCTCACTAACTTTGAATACCTCCAATCTGAGTGCAGCGCTATTGGGATGGAGTTGTGCCAGGCGCCTGAGCTCAGCCTCTGCCTTGTTCACGTCATCAGGGGAAGGCATCAAGACAGTTTAGAAATGCCGTCACAGTGCGTAGCGAAGGGAGGCACTCAAGTCCAAGCCGAGTGGCCCTGTTCGCTTGGCTTATCGGCCGTACCGTCAGCGATATTTTTCTCTCATAGCATCACCAGCCAGCCCATTGTGAGTATTTTCTCTCACGGGTAGCCAGTCCATCCTTGTACAAAGCCCTGACTGGGACATGGAACCAAAGCACGTGGAGGTTTGGCATCACAACAACAGGGGCCCGTTCTACTCTGCTGTTGCGGTCCCCATCCTCTGCTTTGTAATCAAATACCATAGCATTAGGATCCTGACCTCCCTCCACAGGCTCAACGAAGCACTTGTCCAGTCACCGTTGGTCGCCAACTGGACCATCCAGCGAACCAATATGAGGCTTCTCAACTTGGGGAAGAATTTATCATGAGCACTAATATTAATTACCGTAGCCGGCTTATGTGAAGAAGCCGTCCCATCATTATCATGGGCACTAATACAGAGGTAATAGAGTTCTGGCAGACCAACCAAAGCTCTCAAACCTGCCTCGTCCATATGATGCACAATCAACTCCAAGTAGGAAAGGTTGGGGAGATGCGTGGGATATATGAATGATGGCACACAAAGGGAACCCGATGCCTCTTATACGTAGATACCTGAGGTGTTCCGAAAGCACGACTTTGTCCCACTCTGTCGAGGCATCGTTACTTTCAAATAATTCATCCCAATCCAAGTCCAGATGCTGGAGCTCCTTCAGATTGCCTAGTGACTTTGAAAGTCCTGCCTGCATGCTCTCATCCAGCGTGTCTACGCCATCCACATGGAGCACCCTCAGTAGGCTCAGGTTGCCCACCTCCTTGACAAATTGCCTCTTGGACTCAAAAGACAACTAGCACACGCCCATCCTTAGCTCCTCCAGTGACATCACCTTTTGGAGGAACCCATCCGACACGCTCATCCAACGGTCACATCGCAGGCACACCAACCGCGTTAGCAGGCTAACGCTTGATGGCAGTTGGACATCCACACCATTTTTCCAGTATCTTCCAAGTTCAGCGTCTGTAGAAGCTTTAGAGCTCCTATCGCCTCCGGGAGCTCTCGGACCCTTGTCTCTCGTAGCCCAAGGTACCTCAAATGAATTAGTTTTCCAAGATGCTCAAGCTCATTCCAGTCATTCCCAAATTCAACTGATAATTTGCACCTCTCTAAAGCTAGCACACGTAGGAGTTTAAAGTTTGGAGACAACACCAAACCGCGGATGAAACATCTATTGGCAACCAGCGTCCTCGGCTGTGTCATGTCCCTATGATCTGTTAGGATGAGATTGATCCAAGAGTATCCTGTTCGATGTGCTAACCGGCGCACCTTTTGTCGTGACAATGTTCCTCCATCATCATTTGAGATTGTGATGAAGTTTTCTTTGTTTGCTAGACCACGAATAAGATCAAGGACCATGTCATGAACATGACAGTGATGTATGATGCCGTCATCTTCAGACTCCACCCCTTGGATCATGCTCCTGTTTATGAGCTGATGGAAGTACTCCTCTCCCTGCTGTAACAGACTTGTTCCTATCTTCTTCTCTATAAAACCTTCTGCTACCCACTTCCATATCAAAGAATCTTTCTCAATCTCATAGTCTTCGGGATATACACTTAGGTACAGTAAGCAGGACTTTAGATGAGGAGGAAGATCATAGTAGCTAAGGGACAATATCCACTCAGTCTCATCTACTATTTGCTTGTTGTCGCTGCCACGATTGAAACCAGGAGAGCTGCAAAGCTCAAACCAATCCTGTCTAGATTTACCAACCAACAAGCTAGCCACTGTGATGATAGCTAATGGCACACCGCCACATCTGTCCAAAATCTTTTGGGATGCCTCTTCAGGATGATGAGCAGGACATTTATCTTCACCACCATATAACCTTATATAAAAGAGCTTCTTTGAGTTACCATGTGAAAGAGGACCCAGCTTGTAAACTTCATCGCCATAGGCTACTTCTAGATTTCGAGTAGTTTTGACTACTCTACTTCTGTTATTGTTCTGATGCAAAGCTGATCCTAATGCTTGCCATGAATTTATGTCCCATACGTCATCAATAATGATGAAGAACCTACCAGTGCAAACAAGACAACACAAATAAATAGCAAGAGTTAGTAAGGAAACCTTCGAGCATCTATTGTCTATAAAGGAGAAGACTGGCACTACATCTGTACTATACTAGTATTGAATATTGCTGATGTCCAATTTTAATTTAGTCTTCAAAAATTACATACTAGTTCTACTTTTTTTCGAAAGCATGCAAGAAGATTACAAACTCGAAGGGGGTGTGGTGAGAGGCCATTCCTGTCCTGGAGGGCACACTAAACACGAATCACCAGCTAGTGGTGGATACAAAGGTCGTGCGAACAAAATGAATAGTGGTGGGATGGGAGAGTAGGCACGGCTCAGGCGATAAGTGCAGTGAGTAGCGTCGGGCTGCGGAAGCCAGCTGCAAGCCATGTGCTCTCGAAGATGACTGTGAGCAGCCCGGCGTCGATGAACGTCGGTCCAAAGGTGCGGTGGTCGCCCTCTTTCGACCAGGCACCGGGAGAAGTAGCACCAACGAGTTGAAGCTCCTACTCAGTTCCTACGGCAACGATGCCTTCCCGTGAAGCAACCTATCCAACAAAGTGGATTTCTATTGAGGCAGTCTTTGTCCAGCGAGCCCAAGGCCGGCGGCAGCCTAGATCATACCTCACGGGTGTGGAAGTACTTCCAAGTCCAAGATTTACAATGTCGATCTTTCGAAAAATAGTTACAATGTCACCGTTGAAACTTCATCAATTCTTTATTATCAAATATATAGTGTCTAGCAAGAAAAGGAGTACTGTGCCACAACTGCAGCTATGATTCATAATGAAAAACAAACATCTTGAGATTTGTATTATCAAATATAAATATCCTAAGGAGAAGTGTTGTACCACTATTGCGTCATTGATACTTATGTAAAGGAAACATCTTTAAATTATAAGTGGTGGTAAACGTATGCAAATAGTATGTACACAGCAAAAGCAGTATGATGTATATGTAATCATAAGATGAAACAGATTATGTATGCTCCCAAATAGTATCCACACAGAACAAGCAGGGTAGCATATATAGAATCATAAATTGAAACAGAGAAACTATAGGTAATCAGGTGACTACTGATTAATGCAAACCTCTTGTTTTCAAGGAACATTCGGAGTTCGCCAATGAGCAGTTGTATGTCCTTCACATCACGAATGGCCTGGTACATATTTCGGTCGAAGCTGAAGAAGAGGCTGCTGAAGACTTGCAGTAGGTCAGGATTGCGGCCAACCGAAACAAAGGCTCGACAATCATATCCCCTACTCAGCTCGTCGTAAACTGCTTTGGCAAGAGTGGTCTTGCCCAGACCTCCAGCTCCGACAACAGAAATTATCTTGGTCCGGTTGCTACCGCTGGAGGCGGCAGCGTCTCCAGGGCCGTGGGTCGATGACTGAAGCATGGCTATGAGCTCCGCCCTTGTCCTCTCGATGCCGATAATCTGTGCTGCCTCTTTGTGCATGTCCACAAGGCGAGGATCCGGTTTGGTGGCCGGTGCAGCCACTGCAACCGGTATGGAGTACCTGTCGCGGCGGTCCGACACCTCCTGGAGTCGCTTCTTCATCTCCTCGATCGTGCTGGCGATGTCGTGGCGTGCTTTTGTTTTCTTCAACAGGATGGCCATCTTCTTCGTGAGACTTTTAAGCAAGTCTTTCTTGCTTTTAGTCTCAGCAGGGGTAGCCCCATCCTCGACATCGACGAGGAAGGCGTCGAGGATGTCCTCCATGTCGTAGGGCGCCTCTCGGCGTCGCCCGCCCACGAGACGGACCTGTGGATCCAGATGCTCCCGCGGCGTCTCGCCCACCTTGCAGAGAGCCGTGTGGGCACTCTCGAGCTCATTTTTCAGATACTCGATTTGCTCCGGCAGGCCCTTCTGCAGCTTGTACTCCCCGTGCAGGAGCTCGCCGAGCTTGGTGACGATGCTGCCCACTGGCCCGGCCACAAGATCCATGCCAACGCCAGTATGGAATATTGGTAAGGTTGAAGACCAAGAGAGATTTCGCACTTGCGAGCGAGGAGAAGATGGATGGCTGTCACCTTGTTTGCTAGGAGAGGAGTGAAGAAAGCAGAGCTAGGAGAGCAAGCCAAACTTCTCTTGATTGAAATCTAAAGGGTGCAGGGCAGGTATTCCCTCTGTCCCATGTAGTTAAATCGTTTTTACTTTTAAAACTTCATGTTTGACCATCCGTCTTATTCAAAATATTTATGCAAATCATAAAATAAATTAATCAATATTCAAGTATCTTAATTGATAAAATAAGTCGTAATAAAATAATTTATATTTATGCAAAAAATTTGAATTAGACGAAGCATCGAAAAAAATAGTACGGAACCCAGGGTGACAAACTCAGTGGGACGGAGGGAGTACTCGTCAAGTCAAGGAAGATGCCTATGATGGTCCAGCCACTAGCGCCAAGTGAATTATTGAGCCAGCCAGAGCTGCTGCCGCCCTGTGTGCCCCTACGCCGGCCATGTGGCAAGCAAGTCACTGCATGAGGGTCCTTGCGTTCTCATGATCACATGGCTTTTGCCAGAAGACCAACGGCACTCGCACTCATCAAAGTCATCAGGAAGATGCCCATGATGAGGGTCCGACCAGCACTAGTGGGAGATGGCTAAAATTTCTAACATTTTCCCCACTTTCTCTCATCACATCACATTAAATACATTAAAAGACATATGTTTAGAGTATTAAATGTAGGTAAAAAATAACTAATTACACAGTTTAGATGTACATTCCGAGACGATTCTTTTGAGCCTAGTTACTCCATGATACGATAATATTTACCACTAACAAACAAAACATGCTACAGTGTCCGATTTGACATACGGTTCTAATTTTTAGCCATCTAAACAAGGAGCGGCGTGCTGCTGCCCTACAGCCCTGCACCGGCCAAGTGGCCAACCAATGCAAATGTGTTCGTCCTTGCGTTTGCGTCTTGTTGAATTACAGCACGTCACTGCATACGTCATGCTATGCCCAGCCAAGCATGAGGAGATCCCGTGAACCGAGTCTGTCGTTAGCACGAGGAGACTGATTTTACTACAAGTACTATCATGGTGGTGTGGCAAATCCCGTTCAAAGCTTCTGCACTTGCTGGATTTTTATTTGGACTTACTAGGAGGAAATGGCTCATTGGATAGTGCAGTTTCTCTGAACTAGTAGTTTATGGGATAGGTTTATCGTTACGACTTCTTCACCGTATAACTTTCCATCTACGTGCACTCACTTGGCAAAATTCAAATATTGCATAGCCTTGCTGGCCGGGCTCCGGGCTCATCCACGCTCTTAGCGCAGCTCACCGGCCTACATATTTATAACCCCCTATAAAGATAAGACCCATGGGGAATTCTCTGAATATGCAGGGGCATACATGCAGGCATCCACGGTGTCACGCCGGGTTCGGTCATCGCGGCGGCTTTTTCCCCTTCCTCCCTCGCTGTCTTGTCTTAGCGCGAACTCAGGCGGCGATCCATCTTCCTCCGCGAAGATGCCGTAACGCTACCGCCAGCGTCCTCCCACGACGGCTCCCACCAGCGCCCCGCCCACCCCTCGCCTCCCGCCGCCACCCACTGCTTTGTCACCATAAAGCACAGATGCACCGAGCGGGGGACCATGCGCGGTGCGGGTACCAGCCTCGCAAGGGAGAGAGTCCTCCGCCGTCGAGGAAGACTTCGAGTCCGCGCCGCCGCTGCCGAATCGAGTCCGCCGCCGCTGGAAATCGAGTCGGGGGCCGGGGCGAGGCCGGCCGTGTCCGCGGCCCCGACGACCGCGCATGGCGTGAGAGGCGAGCTCGACACCGTCGGGGAGCCCGGCCTCCCCTCTCCTCAATCGCGTTATCCTGCTGCTCCGCCATGGGGCTGGCACCTAGACCGCCGCCCATCGGCGCCGGCGGCTGCTTGAGTTCCTTGATCTCCGCCCCGTGTCGCGCACAACCATCTCCTCTAGCCGGTGTCCTCGGCTGCTGCGTTCACGTCCATCTCCTGATGCCCAAATGACGCGGCGGCCTCGAGCACCTCGGGCGGCGCGACGATGGCGGCAACCTTGACGAGGCCAGCGGCGATTGGGCCTCGATCTGCCGTTCTGTTGCTATTACCTTTGAAATTCCTATACCCAACGCAGGCAGAGTTAGAATCCTATTCTCCTGTGATGCAATTCCAATTGATTCACGACACGCACTAATTTGCAAATGGTCCCAAATTTTTTGCGGGCTTGATTAGACAAAGGTGTATACTGCTTGATTGAGCCACTGTCTTCACAGTTGATGCAGAATCATTGAGATTTTTCCTCTTCGAATCAGGTTCCTCTCAAAAACATAAACCTTTGTACATTGCTATTGTGTCCCATTTAATAATAGGCATGCCGCACATGCGTGAAGAAGTGGCATCAAGGTAACCAAACTTATCTCACAGACATTAAAGTCTCCCAATTTCTAGAATATTTTTTTCTAGCACATATGTTGCATAGACCAAACAGAGAAAATAAAGTAGGGTCCGCTGGCTTGAGATCTTAATGAAGGACTTTTTTTCATTTCCTTACTGATTAAAACATTGAAGTTATCTATCTACTATTTTCTAAAAAACAAGGCTTTGATTTCTTTGAAAGTCTAGGGAATCTGCTCCGGCAACGTGATGTGATCTGCTCAGTGTGGGACAAGAATGTTCGGCCATTGAACTCATTCATATAAGTTTTGATTTGAGGACAGTCTTCGCATTGCTTGGTGAGGGGCTTTCAGTGTTCATATTATTGGATGAAATCTTGAGGCACAACGGCAATGTCAGAAGCCACTTATCACTTTTCTCAAGGTACTAATGTAGTAATGTTTATTTAGTAATGTAATGGGTTCATTTAGTTTGAACCATCTAAGGTGATATGTGGACTGTTTAATGTGGATATAATGCTGAATGCACAGATCTTGACCTACTCAAATATTGAAAAGTCGAATACTGCAATGTTTAGTTAATTGTGATTTAATGGCTAGAATCAGAAAAGTGTATTGAATGCAGAGTGATAAGATTAATATTTTTCTACAAAAAATTATACCTTTGATAGTATAAAATTAATATCAATGACATTGGTCATATCTATATTCAAACAAATCCAAAAAATGCTTCAGCTGTGGGTCAATGTTCAGTCATGAAATTGTGGAGGTTGCTAAACAAATATGCATGTAATATCACAATGCTAGGCAAAAATCTACGTAACTTTCTTTCCATTGAGAAAAAGTTCTATCAGTTGTATTTTGTTCACCCATATATCTTAGACAACACCTTAACTTAGCATTATCAACTGGATAAGCATAACTTTTGTTTCCATTGAGGAAAAATTCTATCAGTTGTATTTTGTCCACCCATGTATCTTAGACACCACCTTACCTTAGCATTATTAACAGGATAAGCGTATGCAGAAAAATGATCAGTTTTGGTCTTTTCTCATAGGATGATGAGTAAAGTAAAATCAGAGGTCGATGTATTTAATATGTTTGTTGAGGATGTAGATTTCCTTGATCAAGTAGTCCATAACTTGCAGAAGATTTTTGACAATGGCTTCTTCCATGTAAGTGTTGTCAAATTAGTTGACTGTTTTCCTTTTTTATTAAATATCTATCATAAAAGTACTCTGCTATTTGTCTCACTGTTTCTAAAATACCACAATTGAGTACCTTTAACATGCATTGCAGGAGAGAAACGACACCGTGCTATGTTTTAAGTGATCAGAGCTCCGTTTGTATCAGGTACCTCCCTACAACATATCTTCCTGCCTGCATCTTTCCTTCCCTCCTGTCAGTCAAGAAGATTACGCAGTCCATAGGTTTCTTTGACCTGGTAAATATCATCTCTGCATTCCAGATGTGTAAATGTGTCTTCCATTTATAATTTATTGTTTAGACCAAGAGATTTTGCTTGCATCGAACTACCGTTCACATTCACAGCAAGATAGTTTCATTCACCTCAATTATTTATAATTTTTTTGATGAGTTGGTTTAATTTGCAAATACTCAATTTTGCCTTTTTACAATTTGCTACAGGATGGTCCTGATCCACAGTTAAAGATTTTTCTAGATTGATTCAGTTTGAAGCCTACAGGTCATCTACAGGTCAGTTAAATGTTGTATATCCTAGATAGTGGATGATATTTATCATTTATTGTTTGTAAATCATCGAAAATACATAGAGACCAATAGATTTTGCTTGCATCGAGCTACCGTTCATATCGACAGTAAGATGGTTTCAATCACCAAAATTATTTCTAATTTTTGGTTGGTTGGTTTAATTTGCAAGGACACAGTTTTGCCTTTTCCCAATATGGTACAGGATGTTTTTGTCCACATTTAAAGATTCTTCCAGATTGTTTCAGTTTCAAACCTACAGGTCATCTAAAGGTCAGTTCAATCTTGCATATCCTAGATAGTGGATGATATGCTCCATTTTGGTGGCTTGGTTTATTTTGCATGGACTCTTCTCATTGAGGTATGCAAGGAGGCCAGCATTGAGTGCTGCCGTGTACCTAGAGACTTGAGTAGGTGTGGCCGCTATGTGCATCATGTGCTTGCCCTTCAATCAGATTGATCTCAAGTTCTGAATTGAACCCTCCCTCAAGAGGCAAGATAGACCTTTTCATTTAGGGTCGTCAACAGTCAAGAGACGATGTTGAGCAAACCAGCCAACTGTGTGCTACGGCCTGCAGTAGCATCTAGGAAAAATTGAGCATGATACCTATAGTTGCAGTATACATTAAATAGTATATGTATATATGCATGGATTAGTTCTCCATCTTTGGCCATTACAATGCCATTTTTTGGAATAATGTTACTGTACCCATGCACTGCTTGATTGTATCAGAAAAATGATACTAATTGTTAGCATGTTTCAGCTACTAAGGATTCCCATTAGACTAAACCATAGCATTTGAAATATATCAATGTTATTATTTCGTTTGATTGAATCTATATGGACTAATATTAGTTTTTTACATATAAAATTTAGCAGATGAAAACTGTTCTCCCAAAAATAGTACACAGTACATTATCTTAAAAAATAATTGTGATTAGGATCCTTGCTGATTACATATTAATCCTTTAACAAATTCTACTTCTCGCAGCAACGCGCTGAAATGCCCCTAATTTTACGAAAATGAATGCACGAATCCAACTTGTGTAAACGAGCGTGACTACGCCAATCTTCGGCCTTCCGACCACCCCCGTACGCTTGCTTCTTCCCGCGCTACGTGAATGTGATGACGGCAGCCCAGGAGCAGGCCCAAAGCACATAGGAGCACGGCCCACACCTACGCAGATTTCGCGCGCAGCGTGGTTCACGTACGACGTGCCGGCATTCCAGCTACGTAGATGTTTCTATTTTTCTTTTTCTTTCTTATTATTATCAATCATGTTTCGTTTTTTTTTTGCTTTTTTTTTCTTCCTTTTTTTCATTTATTATTTCTTCCGTGGGTACGTAGATATTATTATCATGTTTCTTCCCTTGTTATTCCGTGGGATGTTCATATCTTTTCTTTTTAAATCTTTTCTTTCTTTGTTTTATTTATTTTTCTTTTTACTTTTCTTTTCTTTTTTTATGTGGTTTTCTATTCTTTTTAATTTTCTTTCTTTTTTTATTTTACTGAAATTAATTATTTTATTTTTCAGTTTTTCTTTTCTTCCTTTTCTCTTTTTCTTATGTTCTCTTATATCTCTATTTTGTTTCAGTTTCCTTCTTTTTATTTTTCTTTTTCTTTTTAAATTTATTATTTTTACATTAATTACTTTTTGTACTTATGAGATATTACTTTTTGTACTTATGAGATACTTGTGATGTTCACGCAAAATATATGGGTTGTTATATGATTTATTCTTGTTTATTTACACTGTATCCACGTCAATTATGGACACTAGTGTAGTGTCGTGAGCTCCTACACGCGCTTATCCATTTATAGTCATTGGGTAGTTAATTTTTTAATGTGTCAAATAACTGCATGTATATGCGTGATAAAGGTGGGAGATGGATGCATGGTGTATATTTTCCTTTTCATTTTTCATTTATTTTTGTTTTTTCTTACATTCCTTTTTCCTTTATTTTGTCCTTTTCTTTTTGATGGGATTTCATTATTTTTAAAATTTCTATTTCTATCTTTGTATTTTATTTTATTTATTTATGGGATGTTTTATGGTGTATCTGAGAATGTTCACCTATTATACACGTGATGATGTTCTGTGGTGTATCTAGAGATGTTAACTTAGTGTATATGGGATGTTCTATGTTGTATCTAGGGATGCTCAATCAGAATACATGTGATGTGTTTCTGGGGATGTTCATTTAGTATACACGTGATGTTCTATGGTGTATCTGGAGATATTCACTTAGCATACATGTGATGTTCTACGGTGTACATGAGATGTTACATTATTATAGATGTGATGTTCTACGGTGTATTTAAGATCCGCAAAAATTTGAACTTCTAAATCTTTCTTTTGAATCATGTTCTTGAGTGTTTAGAACTAATGATGACACCACATTTCGAATTTTGGAAGTGCTAGTAATAATGTTAAGTGGAAGAAAGAATAGGAAATAGGAAAAAGAAAAGAAATAAGAAAAGGAATAGAGCTCACGGGCTCACCCTACTCTCCAGCCCAGCCCACCATCCACTCCATCTCCTCCCTCCTCTCCGCCCGGGCGAGCCAAGGCCGGGCCTAGTAACGAGCCGGGCCGCCCACTCCCTCCCCTCATTGACGGCCGGGGCCGGGCGTCGGACCCGTCTTCCCCGCCCGGCGTCGGACGCCGCCGCCCGGCGGGACCTCCATGCCCTCTCGTCATACGCAGCGGCAAGGTCGGCGGGAAAGGAGGCGAGTCTGACAACAACCGCGGACCTCTCCCGAATAGTCATTTCGTCCTCGCCATCGTCTTCCCCCTCTTCCTCAACGCCAACGGTGCAAACGCGGCCCATGCCGTCGAGATGTCAGCTCCGACGAGGGGGACGAGGCGGCGAACCGCCTTCTTGTGGCTCGAGATGAACACGGGCGAGGTCAGCCGGAGGGCCGTGGAGGTCACCGCCGGGGAGTGCGGCTGCTGGCGCGAGTAAACGAGAAGATATTTTCTTCCACCCGGCACCACCGCCATTGGCGAGCTATAAATAGCCCGCCCGGCGAGCAATCCACCTCGCACCTCAAGGTCCGAGCCTCACGAGCTCGAAACGCACCATCTCCCCTCACTTCCTCCTCTTCTCCCGCCTCCTCCATCCAATCCGCTTTTCTCCCAATTTGGGAGTATGGCCGCCCGGCGAACTCCGGTCGGGAATAGGCAAGGCGAGCTAACTAGGGCTAAAATTGGAGAGCGGGTGAGTATCCCGATAGCTACACTCTCGATTCCACCCCTTTCCTCTACTCCTTTCCCTCTGTGATGACAAGACCGTGGCGCCGCGGCATGGCCGCTCGGCCAGACGGCTGCCCCGTGGAGCTAGGCCTCGGCCGCCCGGTCCAACACCCCTAACCGATGCGGGATGGCGGCGCGGACACCGGCGAGCCTCTGCGGCAACCCCGAGCGATGTCCATCCCCGAGGCGGATTCAGGCGAGCCTCACGCCGCTGTGCCAAGGTAATGACGGCGGGCGAATGGCGTTGTCCCTCTATTACTCCGTTTCCCCCTCCTTCTCTCTGTCGATTGGGATCGGGTGGGAAATGGCGTACGCCGTCTGATGGGAAGACGGGAGCGCCGATAGGCGGGACCCACTCGCCATACACACGCCCCCTCTCTCCCTCACACAGTGGAGGGTGCGCTTAAAAAAATGTTGGGTACACCCGGTTGGTGCACCGCAGTATCGAAAACCTATTTTCCTAATCTCGAAAAATTCCTAGAAAAATATGTAAATAAACTAGAGGAAATATGGATTTTTATCATATATTTGGTATCAATTAATGAACCATAAAATATAGCTATAAAAATCCAACTTGGTTTATTAACTAGGAATAAATTTAAAAATTAATAACTTCCACATTCTAACTCCGATTTATGTCAAACCACTACCAAAATTCCTCTAAAATAAAACTCTATCTATTTATCATGGTGTCACCATAGTGTTCTACCTTCGCTTTTTATGTTATTTGTTGAGTGTGGTTTTAATGGTAAGTTTTGCATCTTGCGCCCCAATGGAGAGCAGACGAAGATCTCTACCAGGAGCACGAAGACCCGGACTATGACGCGGAGCTTGACGGAGTGAACAATGAAGGCAAGTCCTAATCCCTACCCCTCCACCTTTATAATAATTTGCTATGTTTATATGTGCATGTGATAATGAGTAAGCTTAAGAAATAGATAAGATAATATGGTGTTATAACCCTACCTTAACCAACAAAAGAGGTGGGTGGTGTTAGTCCACAAGGAGGTGGGCTAACACGTTTCGGGAATCATAGAGAGAGATTCCTGCGGAGAGATACTCACCTCCCCAAGGACCGGTTCGTAGGTCAATCTACCTAGTGTGATTATCTGTACAGCCACACATCGGGATGGGGTGACTTGATCTCACACCCCGTTAGGTTGAAGTATAATTCCTTACCTAGGAGGCCGGAAGCAAGCAACGGTCTATCGGGAGCCGGCGTGGGATCTTTGTGTGATCTTCCGTGGTCTGGTTGGCATGGATGCCGGGGTTAAACTTCCACGTTAAGCCCTTGTATTGACGGCGTGCGCAAATGATTATGATTATGATTGTGATAACGTAGTGTGCATTGAAGCTACGTGGGTGGGGATGACAACCTCCGTAGTGTGCATTGAAGCTACGTACTGGGTTGTATCTACCGTCGGTACTACGGGATGGTAGCCTCCGTAGTGTGCGATGAAGTTACATACAAGGTTACATCCTCTGTAGTACGTTCCAACCCCTGAGAAGCCGTGGTAGGAATTATATGGATATCTAGGGTAGCACCCATGCTGGTACGGGATCTCAGTAGGACTTCTTCGGCCACTGATCATGGAAGGAGTTGCGCCTACCGTGTGGGGAAATTTGTACACCTCTGCAGAGTTTAAATCTATTCGAATAGCCACGTCCTTGAAATGGGCAAATGCTAGGCTAGTTTCCCTATGATTAGATCCATTTATTAATATTGTTTAACCTAAAATGTGAACCTGTGACTTTAATATGACTAACTCGGGAACTAGTGAGAGTAGTTTAAACTCTACTAAGGCCCAACCTATAATATCTATCTATCCCACCATGGTTAGGGCTTGCTGAGTATGAAAGTACTCACCCATTGTTGACTCACTAATTCAGGCTCCAATGAAGGCTACGACGACGACGGCGGGCGCACCAGGGCGATTAGGAGTAGGCGCGACGTATCGACCTTAGGACCCGTGATGTTGAAGCCAGGCTTTTCGCCTATGCTGTGGGGTAGTATTATGTTATGATAGGATATATCGTGTAGTGGACTGCTATGTAATAAGATGCCTCTTACGCGGCTATAAAACGTGGACTATGCCTAGACTTCTAACCTTATAATTCGTGACCCTCAAGTCACAGCTTGTAGGAACCTATGTTTTATTCTTATCAATAAAGTTCGGTGTTTCTTTTTAAATTTGTGTCCACTTCTTTATTAATTAAGCGTATTTGTGCTTGATCCTCGTGCAAATCACGAGTAATTAGGACCCTTGAAATTGGGGTCTTACAAAGTCGAGCTATAACGAGCCGAGCTATAACTAGTCGATCCACTAACGAGAGCGGCGGGGCTCGATATCCAACCCTTTAGCTGGAGCTGAGAACGCGAGGTGGGCTGGAGCAAGCACGGGAACGCACCTGGGCTGGATATACGACGAACGCGAGATGGGTTGGGAGCTAAAGGGACCTGGGCTGGAGCTCGCGAGGTGGGCTGGGAGCTAAAGGGGGGCCTGGGCCGTGCGACCTGGTCGGGGCCCGTGCTGGTGTCCGATCAGGTCGGACCCTAGCACGGCCCGCATGAATAGGCTCCTACAAGTTCCCCTCCTGCCTTGCTCTATTTTTTTTTTTTTTTGAGGTTATCCTGCCTTGCTCTGTTTCGAGAAAGAAGAGTGTACGTAGGACACTACCGTTGCTCGGGCCTACACTGCTTCCTCCAATCTGGGCCTGCGAAACAGAAATATAATTGGGCTTGCCAGTGCTCCTAGTCGTCTCTGGTGGCCCAGTCGCTTCTCTAACTTCTAGCCCAGCAAATCAACATGACCTGCCATGTGGTTGGTTTTACTTGTGTTGTGCAGCATTATGATCTTACTTGTATAGTGCCCGTGCGTTGCCACGGTTTTATTTTAAAAAATACACTTAAAAACAATTTGACGATGATTATTTCATGGTTTTTGTGTATGACCATCAAAGTGGGATATTTCAGAACACAGGAGAGGTGTTCCTTCAAGGTAACAAAGTTGTTATGTGCCAATATCCCCTTGCTACAGCTGCCACGATGCAGTAGCAGTACAGGGACATCAAAAAGAAGGCGAGCATTAGTTATTCTGAAGATAGTAGGATTTTCAACTCTTCCGTTATTCCTATTATCTTTTCTAGCTGTCATTCTTTTAAAGAAAAGAAAGAAAGCTAAACAAAGCATCTCATCCATCTCGTAAGGAGTTGAAGTTGTCATATGCCGATTCAATCAAAGCTACAAATGGTTTTTTTTCTTAACCAACTTACTTTGTTCAGCAAAATCCAGTTCAGTCTACAAAGGTAGATTTGGGTTTGAAGAACATACAGTTGCTGTCAAAGTTTTCAAACTGGATCAACTTGGCACCCCAAAGAGCTTCCTTAGACTTAGAGAGTGTGAGACATTGAGGAACACTCGGCATCGTAATCTTGTAAGGTCAGTGCCTGCTCAACATTTGATGCATTAGGACAAGAGTTCAAAGCTCTTACTTTCCTGAATATATGCCAAATGGTAGCCTAGAGAGCTGGCTACCAATTTTAGAACAAGGGATTACTTATTCCATTATCTAAGGAAATCATCAGGAGAGAGAGCGACATTGTTTTTTAGAACAAGGGATTACTTATTCCATTATCTAAAGAAGAACAAAGGGAACCCGGCCTCGCCCATGATGCCTCGCTGGAAAATAAGCGTCCACGGCTTCCTGCTTGGCCGGCGACAAAGGCAACACATACAAAAAGCCTCCTAGTAAACTTGTCTGGTGCTAGGTTGTGTGTCGCGCGCGATTCCGAGTATCTTCATGAGCACTTTCCTTGCCATTGCCTACTGCTCAGGTTTTGAAATAACGATACATGCAAATGAAAGGGTTCGGCTGTGCAGGCACTCCGCACTCGTCAGGAGATGCCTAGCTACGAGGGTCCAGCGACAAGCGCCAGTGGCAGTGGCGTCTTCCTGCAGTTGAATTACCGAGCCGGCGTGCTGCTGCCCTGGCCATCCGCCCCGGCGAATTGGCAGCGCCAAGTCTGTTTGTCCTTGCGTTTCTTTGTCACATTACTAGTTTATTACACAGCGCGTCGCTGCAGGCCCAGCTGACAGCAACCCATCTATGATCACATTGCTTTGCCAGTCGGTGAAAAATGTACATCCATTGTTGCCGCAATGGCGCCCAGTCTTCTGCTATAAAAAGAACAGCAACTTTACAAAAGTCGGTGAAGGCAAACACCTTTACCGTGATTGCATCTTCACAAGCATGGAAGACAAGACACAAGAGGTCCTAAAAAGACACGTCTGCTGGAGCCATGATCGAATTTACATCCCTAGATCCTCTGCGTGCAGCCTGCATGAATC
>JADLZK010012667.1:0-62257 GCA_015847255.1 Hyparrhenia diplandra | reverse complement strand
AACCTATGGTGACTATACTAATCTCGATACGCTTGATTTCAGTGTTTTAAAAGATGCTCATATAAATTGGATGTAGTACATGTGTGTATTTATATGGATGGGTGTGTATATACTATAATACGAGTACATGCTATGTGATGTGATTCGGAAAAAATATATATATATACATCATCTCATAATACTCATTTGTGGCTGTCACTCAACAAAATCAGATTTGCATGCTTACTAGTTCGGCCTTTTTTTTTTGCTTTATCTATTGGGCTTTTCTCCGTGTGCCTTGTTTTTGGGTCTTATCTCTCTATTGGGCCTTTTTTCCTGTAGGCCCTTTTTTCCAGTGCATAGTTCTGCCATTTATACTACTTAAATTTTTATTATGTTTTGTTTTGTTTTGTTCAATCTGTAGTGTGTTTGGCATATGTTTTTTCTTGCGATCACGCCCATGGCGTGTTTTTCATTAAGCAGGAAGTGTTTGACACATGTTGTTTCGTACTTCAGCACATTGTGTAGCTTGTCTTAAATTTCAGCTCAATTAGATAACTTTGTCAGCAATAATTTCTCAATCTATGTGCACTTTGCAATGACTCTTGCATCAGTTTTATGGCTGAAAAAAAGGAATCCGCCAGTTTTAGGATGAGGTAAAAGTGCAAAATAGAGGTGATGGCAAGCCATAAGAAATGAATGGAGAAGAAGAGAAGCCATCGAAGCCAATCTGTAGCTCCACCGGCTCCATGCTACTTTCTCCGTTCCAAATTATAGTTCACTTTTTGCACTTTCAGATATATTGATTTTTCTTTATGCACCTAGTTATACACTATGCCTAGATACATAGTAAAAATGAATCTAGAAAAGCCAAAATGAACTACAATTTTGAAACGGAGGGAAAGACAATGGCCCCTGAAATAATAATAATGAAAAAATAAAAAGCCTCCTTTGGCAATGTGTAGCTTCAATGTCGGGCTACTGAATAGGGCCTGCGTGCTGGCTGCTAGTTTTCCTCAACACTGGGTGTGCCGATCCAAGCCGAGGTCTGTTAAGCCTCTTGCACCAATTCCCTGAAACCATCCACTTTTTAACAACTGGTTTTCCAGTTAGAATGCAGCCTTCCTTGTGTTGGTCCCCCTGCTTGCCAATTGAGAATGATCGGGCAATGGTCTACTGATGCTCAACAGACAGGGAGCATTCAGGGCGTTCAGTGTGAAGTTGGGGAACAGACAGGAGCTCTGCAAAACGATCTGTCCAACGGTCCAACAACTACACCAGTGTCTAATTTTTCCCTCTCATCAGACCAAGTGAACCTTCAGTTTTGCAGCTGGTTTCCATCAGTTCACAATCATCTAGAGCTGCTCTGATCTTGCCCATCATCTCCGGTTTAGGTTTAGATTGTTTTTGTCGCTTGCTTTGTAGATCGGATTAAAATCCTACTCTAATAGAACGAACAGTAGGTGTCATGTCATGCTATCACCTTGTCACCGAGATACCATACCAGACACCTGAGCATCTTTATCCGCGTATGAACATCTTGTCAGTTGCCATACAGATACCTGAACATCTCCATCTGCGTATGAACACTTCCTGCAGAAAAAAAAAAAATACTACATAGGCATTGGGTGCATCATCAGCACCTCATTGCTTAGCGATACTTCTGATGTTGGTTATTGGCACCATAGTATAATCCCCTTCCTCTTTCTCTTGACAACGACGCCGCGATAGCATCATCTGACAGCCGCTCTTTGGTTCAATCAGACAGCGGCGGACCCATTCCGTTGTTCCGGCTACAAGCAATCGCCATGAGAGCGACCTTCGAATGATGATTGTTGTTGCATTCTTCGTCCCTGCTTCAACCAGTTAAACAGTTGGCTACATTTGTACTAATGCATATCAAATCATGCCTGCTATAAAGTAATACGGCCTAGTGCAGGCTGGAATCAGCCAACGGCATCTGCATCGCGGAGCAAGACTTCGGGGACCGAATCAAAGCACCCGAGCCGCGACAAATGGCCACCGCGCTATTGACTTGAACGATCTCGTCCTTGGATTGCCGGACTGCATGTTTAATCAAGCCGCCATCGCCTCACTGCTTCACAACCTCATTTTAGACAACGAGCTCACAAGGAAAGCAGCCCGTGACACCGACACCGAGAGCGAAATGGAACCCCGCCATTTCTGCTGCTGCGCTTTGCTGCTTCTCCTCGTCGGCTTCCGGCGAGCCGGTGCCCAGGACAACACCAACTCCACCGTCGTCCCCGCGCAGTTCGCCTGTAACCTGTCGTCGCCGCCGTGCGACACGTATGTGGTGTACCGGACGCAGTCCCGGGGGTACCAGGACCTCGGCAGCATCTCGGACCTCTTCGGCACGAGCCAGGCACGGATCGCCACCGCCAACGGTCTCAGCTCCGAGGACGGCGTGCTGCAGCCAGGCCAGCCGCTGCTCGTGCCCGTCAAGTGCGGCTGCACGGGCGGCTGGTCCTTCGCCAACGTCACGTACCCGATCCGGGAGGGTGACACCTTCTTCAACCTCGCCAGAGTCTCCTACGAGAACCTCACCGAGTACCACCTCATCGTCAGTCAGAACCCGGGGACGGTACCCACAAGTCTACAGATCGGGCAGGAGGTCACGGTGCCGGTCTTCTGCGGGTGCCCGGCTCGCGCTGAGCATTTCATCACCTACGTGTGGCAACCAGGGGACACCTTGTCCCAGGTGAGCAAGCTGATGAACACCACCGAGGACCAGATCGCCGAGGCCAACAACATCACCAGCAGCTCTGCCTCCGCGTCCATCGTGGGGCAGCCGATTTGATCCCAGTTCAACAGCGACCGCGGCTTCCGCCGCTGCTCTACGCTGCAACCGCAGGCGACGGCAAATCCCTGTGGCGACGTCGGGCTGCCATCATAGGCGCCACCGTCTCGGGGTCTCTCGTCGTGCTCGCCGCCTTGTTCGTGGCGGCGATCCTGGCGTACCGAAGGTACGGAAGAAAGAAGCCGTCGATGCGCCTGGGTTCACGGTTCGCCGTGAACAACAAGCTCTCTTGGTCCACGAACAAATACGGCGGCCATGACAGCAGCAATTCCTTCGCTCATCACATGATGATGAAAGGCGGGAAGCTGCTCGCCGGCGTGTCGCAGTTCATCGACAAGCCCATCATCTTCGTGGAAAGAGGAGATCATGGAGGCCACGATGAACCTTGACGAGCAGTGCAAGATCGGCAGCACGTACTACCGGGCGAAGCTCGACGGGGAGGTGTTTGCGGTGAAGCCAGCGAAAGGCGACGTGTCGGAGGAGTTGAAGATGATGCAGATGGTCAACCATGCCAACCTGATCAAGCTGGCCGGCATATCCATCGGCGCTGGCGGGGACTACGCGTTCCTGGTCTACGAGTTCGCCGAGAAGGGCTCGCTCGACAAGTGGCTGTACCCGAAGCCACCGTCCGCGCTGCCATCTTCGTCGTGCTGCACCGTGGCAACTCTCTCGTGGGGCCAGAGGCTGAGCATCGCGCTGGACGTCGCCAACGGCCTGCTCTATATGCACGAGCACACCCAGCCGAGCATGGTGCACGGCGACATCCGCGCGCGGAACATCCTCCTCACGGCGGATTTCAGGGCCAAGATATCAAGCTTCTCCCTGGCCAAGCCAGCCACGGTCGACGCCGCCGCGACGAGCTCCGACGTGTTCGCCTTCGGGCTGCTGCTCCTGGAGCTCCTGTCCGGCAGGAGGGCGATGGAGGCGCGCGTCGGCTCGGAGATCGGCATGCTGTGGAGGGAGATCCGTGGCGTGCTGGACGCCGGCGACAAGAAGGAGGCCAAGCTGGGCAAGTGGATGGACCCCGCTCTGGGAAGCGAGTACCAAATGGACGCGGCTCTTAGCCTGGCCGGCATGGCGAGGGCCTGCACCGAGGACGACGCGGCGAGGCGGCCCAACATGACAGAGGTCGTGTTCAGCCTCTCCATGCTGGCGCAACCGTTGTCAGTGGCCGACGGGTTCGAGAAGCTGTGGCAACCCAGTTCGGAGGACAACATTCGGATTGACGGCTCGGTGTCAGCTCGATAAAATGAAAAAACAAACTTCGTTTAACAGATAAGTTTTGTAAGTAGCTGCTAGTTCCGTGGCTGTGAACTTGCACTGTACAATACTTTACTTCACTTGGGCACTAATTTTGCATTTGTACACTAGTTCATGTTCAACCTCTAGCGTACTAGTATGTATCTCTCTGTCTTTGCCTACTACTAGTTTCCAAACTGAAGATGACAAATGGTAGCTCATCCGTTGATTTCAAATCTGCATTGTACACTAGTTCATGTTAACCTCTAGTGCACTAGTATCTTTCAGTCTTTTATACGTGCTACTAGTTTCTACCGTTTGTCATCTTCAGTTTGTGAAAATCACAAGGAACAACGGTGGGAAGTGCATTTGTCATGATTGTTCCAAAGGAGTGATAACGCGTTTTAAGCACCAGTGATGCAGTGAAGAATTTAGGAGCCGTTTCCCATCTTCAGTTTTGGAAATTCACAAGGAACAACGGTGGGAATTGCATTTATCATGATTCTTCCATAGGAGTGATGCAAGGATTTAGGAGGAGTTGGTAGTATCCTTTCCTAAAATTATATACATTTAACTTTTTCTAAATAAAAAGTTATCAAACAATGATAAATTTATTTTTTAAAAAAGATTAAAAATACTACTATTAAATATATGATAATAGTAACTCTATCATTTCTAAATAAGTATTATCATATTAGTCATGGAATGTATTTGCATAGTATCTGCACTGAGTCACAACTCAAAAAATATTAATAATGCTTTATATAAGTTTTGTTAAACTAAGGGTCTGCTTGGTTCTTAACGGCGGCTTGTCTCACCTTCCTACTAAGTCGGTGTGAGCAAGAACCAAGCATAATCCTGTTCCTTGCGATGGCTAATGGTCCAACGGACCAAGGCTATGGGCTGTTGAGTGTTGATATTGTTTAATTGCTAATGCTACCTAAGTATAATATGTACTAAATTTGGAGGCCCAGAACACATGCACACTTCCGCCTGCTGATGTATGGCCCTGTGAGGAACGCGGACCTCACTCAGATGGACGAGCAAATTTAGGTTCCCACTAGAAAGCAGGGCGGGTTTGCCACTCCATCCTCGATGGCGTGGCGCAATGCTAAGAAAGAACAATTGGGGGTCAAGCTGGTGGTGAGGAAGGTGGCGCCATGCCGCTAACACTGTCGTGGCAGAAGGGTGAACCCTAAGGCAGCTGCTTTTTGTACTTTGGTGTTAGTGTGGTCACCCTCAAGAGAAGCTCTCGAAAGTCCGGTTGTTGTGGCCGTTCTAGGCGTCGGATCAAAATCGGATGAACGAAAAAGAAAGCGCGTGGCTCAAGGAGGTGCTCAAGCTTGGCTCGAGGTTTAGAAAGAAAGAGATGAGAGAAAGCCTAATTTTGCTCATAAAGCCATTTAAATGTTTCCGTGAGAGAACTATTCATACATAATAGTGTTTGGCCAATGAAACAAGCAACCCTAAAAGAAAGTTTGACTCAATCTAAAGTTTTAAAAATTGTTGTAAAAAAGAGAGTTAAAATTGCTTCTTTTCTATGATGGAGGCAGTGAATGCAAGTATAGCACCTTCTACCTGATGAATAAACCTCTAATAAATAATGGGGTATGCTATATTTGTGCGTGGTGCCTAAAATCTAACTTATTTTCAAGCAACAGTTAGAGCATTTCCAACATTTTGGCAAATCGACTTGGCATACTTGATTATCATTCGGGAATGATAATCTTTGTGTTGGGTTCCTTTGTATTGATGATGCACAAATAGAAATGACACACGCACGTTGCCTGAACATTCAAGCGCCTAAAAACTGACTCTGTTTGGTTCCAAATAAACATACTCCCTCCGTCCAAGAAATAAAAGTACATCTACTCCCTCTGTCCCTAAATGTTTGTCTCTAGAAAACCGTGTTTCCCTCACAAACACGCTTCCCAGGCGACACATATAAAGGGACGGAGGGAGTAGGTGGATGGCACCTGTCAATAAAGCGGTGAAATTACAATATTGCCCCTGTGGAAAGCTCATACATGCATGCACAGGTGACAGGAACTGAAGAAGCATGTACGCTGTGTAAGGAAACGAGTGGCCGAGGAGCTTACGGAGCCTCCGTAATTTTTTGTCACAAGTTATTTTATTATTTTCTTGGTCCCACAACAATGAACTTGTGGTCGGGAAATAATGCAAAGACTGGCCTTTGTGTATGCGGAGTAGCAGACCATGGTACCCTATCGATGCATGTTATTTGTGGGAAAAAATTCAAATGCTAGATGTACTTATATTGGTGGGACGAAGGGAGTATAACTTATAAGTCATGGTTGTTTGGTTGCAATAACTTATAAGCTAGGAAAACTAACTTATTGCTTATAAGCGGAGAGGTGAAAGGTAGAGAAGAAGTTGGACATCCATAGATTTTAGCAAATAAACTAGGAATTCAAATGATGGGAAATTCTTAGTTCATTTTTTTCAACTAGAGAGTATCCATTTAATATGGACGTTCAACTTCCACCTATTATAAGTCACCCCTACTTATAAGTTGGTGGTGTTTGGCAAAATAAATCATTTATTTCAATTCTAACTTGTAAGCAGGTGACTTACCGAACATGGCCTAAGAAACGAGATAAAAAAAGTACTCTCTTGGTTTCAATTGATAAGTAGCTCCGGTTATTCTAGGTTTGCATCTAGTTTTTTTTTTTTTTTTTTTTTTATCTATGTAAACATGATGACATGTATTTAGTTTTTTTGAGAAGAGATTTGCGTATGAAAAACCGACAGCGAATCCGGCCCATACATCAAAAAGCAAGAATGAAGTCGGTGCGGCCAGGAGCTATAGGGCCGGCCATGTGTCTCATCGGGCCCGACTCTATCTTCTATGGGCTCGTGCCAGGAGCTATAGGGCCTAAGTAGTTGCTTGTTCCTTGGCTGTGAACTTGCACTGTAAAAATACTTTTACTTCACTTGGGCACTAATTTTGCATTTTGTACACTAGTTCATGTTCAACCTTTAGCGTACTACTAGTATGTTGTATCTCTCTGTCTTTGCCTACTACTAGTTTCCAAACTGAAGATGACAAATGGTAGCTCATCCGTTGATTTCAAATCTGCATTGTACACTAGTTCATGTTAACCTCTAGTGTACTGGTATCTTTTACGTACTACTAGTTTCTACCCTTTGTCATCTTCAGTTTGGGAAAATCACTGGGAACAACGGAGGGAAGTGCATTTGTCATGATTCTTCCATATGAGTGATAACGCGTTTTAAGCACCAGTGATGCAGTGAAGAATTTAGGCGCCGTTTCCCATCTTCAGTTTGGCAAATGCACAAGGAACAACCGAACAACAGAGGGAAGTACATTTGTCATGATTCTTCCATAGGACTGATAACGCCTTTTTAAGCACCAGTTATGAAGTGACGGATTTAGAGTCGTTTCCCATCTTCATCAGTTTTGGAAATTCACAAGGAACAACGGAGGGAATTGCATTTGTCATGATTCTTCCATAGGAGTGATGCAGTAAAAGATTTAGGAAGAGTTGGTAGTATCCTTTCGTAAAATTATATACATTTAACTTTTGCTAAATAAAAGTTATCAAACAATGATAAATTTATTTTTAAAAAATTTAAATATGACTATTAAATATATGATAATAGTAACTCTATGATTTCCAAATAAGTATATTTATATTAATCATGGAATATATTTACATAGTATCTATACCGAGTCACAACTCAAAAGTATCAGTAATATTTTCTATAAGTTTTGTTAAACTAAGGGTCTGCTTGGTTCTTAACGGCGGCTCGTCCTCGCCTTTCCTACTAAGTCGGTGTGAGCAAGAACCAGGCAGAATCCCTCTTCCTTGCCATGGCTAATGGACTAAGGCTATGGGCGTTGAGTGTTGATATTGTTTAATTGCTAATGCTACCTAGTATAATATGTACAAAATTTGGAGGCCCAAAATACATGCATACTTACTTCGCACTCCACCTACTGATGTACGGCCCTATGAGCAACGAGGAGCTCACTTTCGGACGGTGAGGAAATTTAGCTTCCCACTAGAAAGCAGGCGTGGTGTTGCCGCCCATCCTCGACGACGTGGTGTGCGACGCTAAGCGAGCAACTAGGGGTCAAGCTGGTGGTGAGGAAGGTGAGCGCCATGCCACCAACGCCGTGAAGGGTGAACCCCGAGGCAGGTGCTTTTGTACTTTGGTGTTCGTGTGGTTATCCTCAAGAGAAAACTCTCAAACGCCGGTTGTTGTGGCCGCTCTAGACGGGGATCAAAATCGGATGAACGAAAAAAAGAAGAGTGATGTGGCTCAAGGAGGTGCTTGGGTTTAGAAAGAAAGAGATGAGAGCAAGCCTAATCTTGCTCATACAGTCATTGAAATGTTTCCCTGAGAGAACCATACATACATAATAGTGTTTGGCGAAGGAAACAAGCAACCCTAAAAGAAAGTTTGACTCAATCGAAAGTTTTTTAAAAACATTGTTGTAAAAATAGAGTTAAAATTGCTTATTTTCTATGATGGAGGTAATGAGTGCAAGTATAGCGCCTTCTACATGATGAATGAACCTCTAATAAATAATGAGGTACTCTATATTTGTGGTGCCTGGAATCTAACTTATTTTGGCAAATCGAGTTGGCATATTTGATTATCATCCGGGAATGATAATCTATTTGTGTTGGGTTCCTTTGTATTGATGCTACACAAATAGAAAATGACGCACGCACGTTGCCTCAACATTCAAAGCGCTGAAAATCAACCCTGTTTGGTTCCAAATAAGTGGTTGTTTGGTTGCAAATGACTTATAAGTCAGGAAAAATAGTGACTTCTAAGTTTTAAGCGGGTTAAACCAACTTACTACATATAAGTCACCCCTGCTTATAGGTTGGTGTTGTTTAGTAAAATAAGAAATTTATTTCACTTTTCACTTATATGTAGGTGACTTATTTAAAACCGAACAGGGGCCTAAGAAACGAGATAAAAAAAAAAAAAAGTACTCTGTTCGTTTCAATTGACAAGTAGTTCCGGTTATTCTAGGTTTGTATGTAGATTTTTTTTGTTATCTATATACATGATGACATGTATTTAGTTTTTTTTTTCAGGAGAGATTTGCGTACGAAAAACCGACAGCGACTCCGCCCATACATCAAAAAGCAAGAATGAGGAAGGAAAAAGTCCACATTCCTCCCCCAACTATCACATAAGTTCACTTTTTCCTCCCTCAACTCCAAAACCGGACAAATCGCCTCCCTCAACTTTTCAAACCATGCATTTTTCCTCCTCGAAGCGGTTTGACGGCGGTTTTGCTACAGTAACCGCGGGTTTGGTACAGTAACTATGGTTTGCTACAGTACCATCACCTTTGCCTTTTCCTTTTCTTTTTAAAAAAAATCCGAATGAATCTTTTAAAAATCATAGTAAATCACAGAAAAATTAAAAAATAGAAAATCTAATTTTGTTAGACTCACATGAGTAGATCTACACAGTGAACATATAATATGGTATACTTTTAGTTCAACAAAATAATTATAGAAGCTGCAGCTACGAATTATTTTAATTAATTATATATTCACCGTGTAGAACTTTTGTACTAAAAGCATATCATATTAAATATTCACTGTGTAGATCTACTCATGTGGAGTCTAACAAAATTGGATTTTCTATTTTATGATTTTCTATGATTTTTCAAAGATTCAGCCAAATAAATGAAAAAAAAAAAACAAAAAAACTTTCATAGCAAAAAACTTTGTACTAAAGCATATCATATTATATATTCACTGTGTAGATCTACTCATGTGGAGTCCAACAAAATCGAATTTTTTATTTTATGATTTTTCTATGATTTACTATGTTTTTTCAAAGATTCAACCAAAATTTTTTAAAAAAAAAAAGGCAAAGGTGCTGGCACTGTAGCAAACCATGGTTACTGTACCAAACCGTGGTTATCAGTAGCAAAACCGCCCTCAAAACCGCTCGAGGGAGGAAAGATGTATGGTTTGAAAAGTTGAGGGAGGCGGTTTGTCTGGTTTTGGAGTTGAGGAGAAAAGTGAACTTCTCGCGATAGTTGGGGGAGGAATGTGACTTTTTCCAACGAGGAATCAGTCGGTGCGGCCAGGAGCTATAGGGCCGGCATTGTGTGTCATCGGGCCCGACTCTATCTTCTAAGGGCTCGTGCTCGGGGAGTTCCTGTTCGGCTTACTGAGCTTTGTTTGGCCCAATGGGATGGTCAGGAGCCCATACTTGCTGGCTGTTTTCGGGCCCCTTTTTTTTCTTTTTCTCCCCATTTTTCTTCAAGATTTTTTCTTTTGTTTTTTTGGTCAATACTCAATACCCCGCTGTCGGCGCCACGACCCACGCGACGCCTGAAAACTGTCCACTGATTTATCTCAGCCACTAGTGGCGGAGGCAGCTATGTGGCAAGCTGTGGCGGCCGCCCTACCTAAACTGCTGCAAAAAAACCGAATATATGTACTAGCATATACGTATATGTATATATGTGTGTCAGCATTCAGCAAGTATGCAAATGCATGTATGCAACAGCCCTTTATTTGCTTTGGTTTGTGTCCTAGACTAGACGCCTGCCCCGCGTGGTGTGGTGGCCGCTGCTTGATGGGCCTTGTGGCCAGAAGCCAGAATGCCGATTTGTCTAATCATGAATTCCCGTCACGCACGTATCGTCGGATTTCGTCTGCCTTGGCCTTTCTCCGTCTCTTCGCACACACGCCGACACTCACGTATCATCGGATCATATCGCCTCTTCGTCTGCCTTGGCGGCTCTCCGTCTCTTCGCACACACGCCGACACTTAGTTGCCGGCTTGCCGCCGGACGGCTGCACGGCTGGACGGGCAGACGGCGCGGACGCGATAACTGTACACTACACGGTAGCCAACGGACGACGACGCGACTGTCGGCGTGCAACAATGGCACCAAAGAGGAAAAGTAGATATGTGATGCAAGGTTTGACCTTTATAAACTCGCCACACCTAGAAAGTATTCCTGCCTCCGCCACTGTCAGCCACTGCACCTACATTTAGGCGTACATGAGGTGTCCACTACCCACGACGACGACCACGACCACAACCCACGGCGCTTGCGCGCTGGCCGCGCCTTCCTCCCGATTCTCAACGAACTCCGACGAATCCTCCGGGGTTCCCACCTATTCGCCATCTCCCTCGCGTCCCCTTACCAAGATCAACTGCCTACTATATATACAAAATCAGATTTACTGCCTGCACATTCCTCTTCCAGCTGCAGCAGTTGTCCATCATACATTGTCCACACGACTGTCATTGTTGATTCTTCTCGTCGAGTCCTAGCTTCAAGCCTCCAACAGCTCGTTGTCCATGGGAGCCATGCGAATTGCAAACCTTCTACTCCTCGCTGGTACAGTCGCAAACTCGTGCTGTATTCATACTGCGAAATGCCATAGGTATAACTCGTTCTGATGTCTGCATATACGCAGGGGCAATTTGGTTATCACGAGCGATGTCTGTCGCCGACGCCGCCGGCACGACGGTGTTCACGCTGCACAACAACTGCACGCAGACGATCTGGCCGGCCACATTGTCCGGGAACAGCGCGGCGGCCGTCGGTGGCGGGGGCTTCGAGCTGTCGCCCGACGCCACGGTGTCGTTCCCGGCCCCGGCAGGCTGGTCGGGCCGCCTCTGGGCGCGCACGGGCTGCGTCGCGTCGCCGTCCCCTCCTCCTCGGGCATCTCGTGCGCCACGGGCGACTGCAGCGGCGCCGCGAGCTGTACCCCTCGGCGGTTCGCCGCCCGTCACGCTGGCGGAGTTCACCCTGGGCGGCGCCGACGGCAAGGACTTCTACGACGTGAGCCTGGTGGACGGGTACAACGTCGGCGTCGGCGTGGCGGCGACGGGGACAGGGTGAACCACGCCACGTGCGGGTACGCCGGTTGCGTCGGGGACGTGAACGCGCTGTGCCCGCCCGAGCTGCAGATGTCCGGGGCGAAGGCCGCCGCGGCGGGAGGGGAGGGACGGGGACGGGACGGTGGCGTGCCGGAGCGCGTGCGAGGCGTTCGGGACGGCCGAGTACTGCTGCACGGGCGCGCACGGCGGGCCGACCACCTGCGCGCCCACCAAGTACTCGAGGCTGTTCAAGGCGGCGTGCCCCGCGGCCTACAGCTACGCGTACGACGACCCCCACCAGCACCTTCACCTGCGGCACCGGCGCGCAGTACCACGTCACCTTCTGCCCGGGCCACCAGTAGTACAGTGGTGTGCGGAGTTGTGCCCGTGCCCGTGCACGACGCGACGAGACTGGCACAAACTGCAATTGCTAGTTCACGTTGATCATTTTGTTCATCTTTGTCTAAAAAAAGAACTTGTAATTTTGCATTTGCCACTAGGACTTGCTAGAACATAGAAAGTTTGGGGCTTGACGAACTCTTGTTTTTGTGCTTGGTGTCTGCGTGCGTGCGTGCACGGTACACCACATGTTTTCACGCCATCCGTGCACACGCGCGTGCACGGTACACCACGGCTTTGGTGCACTTGATGTGACGAAACGATCGAAAAAGTGTGTTCCGAATTCCCAACAATATATGATACAAGCTACGTTTCTTCTCTTCAATCAACACGCGTTGTGAGATTGTGAGTCAGGGTATGTGCCACACGTTAGTTAATCACTTTCCGTTCTGATTGATGAGCGATAAGCCTTCTCCTACAACAACAATAGCTTGTCCTCCTGAATTGTCACGGAGAGTTGTTGCTTCACGACTGAGACGGGGAGGCGACGACCATGCCACGCACGCACGCACGCACGTTTAGGTTTAACCACCTAGCACTGGCACGACCACGTCCAGGCCGAGCGACGCGCTAGCTATTGTACATGGCTGACGTGCCTACACGCGTCGAGAGGAAGGAGCCCGAGCCCCTGCCCCTTCCGCAGGGCGTTGTAGCGGTGGACGTCGAAGCCGCGCGCCCGCATGAGGCGGCGCTGCTTGGACGCGAAGCGGCTCCGGAAGAGGCCCTCCAAGGACAGCTCCGTGCCCGTGCACATGAAGTAGGCGTAGCAGGACATGAAGAAGAGCGACGTGCCGTAGAAGCATATCGGCTCCATCACGTCCCACGAAAACTCCCAGAAGGTGAGCCGCATGGACCCCAGAGTCTGCGTCGCCAAAAGGGCCAGCCCGCACCACAGCTCGCGCCGCACCTGCGTCGCCGCGTCGGCGTCGATCGCCGCCTTCTGCGCCTCCATGGCCTCCAGCTCGCGCTTGTTGCGCGCCTCGCTCCCGTCTCCGACGCGCGGCGCCTGCTTCAGCTGCTGCTGTTTCCCGGGGAGGATGATGCTGCCGATGGCCTTCGCTACCTGAACGACGACACATGGAGGAGGAGGGAAAGATCAGAGACGCGTAAAAGAGTAAGGTGCCTACTGCCTGCTCTGCTCTCCGACTACTCTGTCTCCTCGCGTCACGTGTCTCGGGTGCAGGCACTGAGCACGTACCATGTCGGGGCGGAGGAAGACGGCGTCGCCGAGCACGATGACGCCGCCGGACTCGTCGAGCGCACGGCCGAGCCTGCGGCCGCCCTCGACGCCGCCGGCAATGTCGACGCAGAGCGCGGCGAATTCCGACCCGGACACGACGGTCTGGGCGTTGGACCTCAGCCTGGCCCGCGCCACCTCCATCTCGGCCGCCCTCGCCACCTTCCTTGCCTGCTCCACCGTCACGACGCCCGCACGCTCCGGCGCCGGCCGCGGTGTCGTGCTCACGGGAGGTATGAGACCGTCGAGCTGGAGGCGGTGGAAGAGGTGGTCGCCGACGGGGAGGGCGGGGGGAAGCAGTGCGCCGGGAGCGGGACGGTCGCGGTGCCGTAACCGACCGCGGTCGGCTTCGGCCGCAGGAATGCCAGCGTTGGGCAGTCGTCCACGGCCGGCAGAGACCACCGTGCCGGGGGATGGGGAGCGGGAGGTTTGGGAATGGCAGCGCCGGCGCCGGCGCCGCTAGCGGCCGCGTTCTTGCCTGCCCATAGGCACCGTGCCATTGTTCTGTGGAACGCCATTTGTGTTTGCCTCTCTGACCCGAGTTCTAAAGCTTGTATTTGTAGTTTGGTTTAGAAAGGATGGTTTCGTGTTACGTGACAGAAGTGGCGCGACGTGTCTGGCCGATGGAGCGAGGTGGGGTGGACAGGGGTATTTATACTGGGAGAAATGGTAGCGCCGGCCGAAGGCAAATCTTGTGTTGCGCTAGGTACTGTGTTCAGGACGGTTTCGAAAATAAACTAAGCCACACCACAACGGCCAAAATTACAATTACTGAGCTAGGAGAGCATGGCAGATTGGCAGGTATCTGTCATAGCATCCAGTTTTTTTTTTTCCAATTACATATCTTAATTTGCATGTGTTCCTTTTGCGGCATGTTTAATAGCAAATCCAAATATTTTTACAAGTCCCTACATTAAAAAAAATGGCACAAGTTTGATACGGGGGACCGCACACAAAAAACCGAAGGCAAATCATAGTTGCATTTCTTAAGCTAATTGTACTAAGTTACTACTTCTTCCTTTTTTTTTTTAAAAAAAAAACACAATGTATCCAAGCAATTTCAACACCAAATAAGAAGTCCATAAAAATTGTAAAAAAAGTATAGCAAAAGGCTAGCTTACATATCACGAATTAGTTAGTTTAGTTGTTACTTGCTTAATTTCCAAAGAAGTCATCATTTTAAAAAGAATGAATGCATGTTATTGATTTCATGTACCAATTACATGGATCATTTTAGACGAAATGGTGTTTAAAATGCATACATGGATGTGGTTCGATTGTTCAAAAGACAAGCACACATGGATAGGGTTGAATAATAAATAATACATTATAACTTATAAGAAATTTTAATTTTTTTCACATATTTATTTTAGGATGAATGGAATGTGCTTATATCTAAATGTTACTTACAGTAACTACAACCTTGTTATTATTAAATAGAGACATTTTTCAGATCCTTCATGATACTCTCCACGAGACAAATTGGAAAAGAATAGGAAATTCCATTCCATTAAAACGTAGTAATATATATTCTTCTTTAAATCAATAGGCTCTGATCATGTAGAGGGCTCACGGCGCAATGACAAAAGCCATTTGGTTGGGGGCTCCCACCCAAGGTTTAAATCCTAGTGCGACACATTATCCTTGATTTATTTCAGAATTTTCTGGTGCTATGCATTAAGTGGTAGGTGACGCCCCCTCGTCGACAAATGAGGCGCTTGTGGTGACTTCGTGAACTTCAAGACTTGTCGGCTCAATCCTTCGAAGGTGCTCATAGGGGTAGGTTTTGCGTACGTATGTATAGGGGTGAGTGTGTGTGTTGAGTGTCTGGCCGCTTTATAATATTATATATTAGTTTTATTACATTTTATATAAAAAAACAGCCATCTCGAAACATTAAGAAAACTAGTCCAAAGTTACTAAATATAAATTTTGATTTATCATCTCCACCATTATGAGAAAATAACTTATTTATTTTCACCAAAACTACTCAGATATACCATTATAAACAAAAGCCAAACTAATGTCCTAAATTTACATCTAAATTTCTCACCTCTAAGATGGCATAAAGTAACCACAATATGCATCTAAATTATTTACTCCCTCCGTACTAAAAGAATACCATTCTCACTTCTCGAGAAGTCAAACATTTTAACTTTAATCAAGTATATAAAATATTAATATTAATATTAATAAAAAAATTATATGTATGGATCCCATAACGTCATTATTTTTGGATGGAGGGAGTACAATTTAGACGAGGGATTCTTTTTACAAGGTGTAGCACGGTAGTCTGTGTTTGACTTTGTTTCGTTTGCCATTTTTAGCAAGCCATAACGGCGTGAAAGTTTATAGCCAACCACCTGATCACTACTGCGAAGAAGTCAGAACACCAAAGTCAAATCTTAGATAGGTTTGGATGCTTGGTTGTTGGACACAGGACTGTTTGGTCACACGGTCTCACGGAGAACGTACCTGTGCGAACATGTAGCAGTGTGTGTGCCGAAGACCAGGCCCTTTGCTCACCTAACCGGGATAAGCACGGAACGGAAGGGCGCGTCGCCGCGTCGCATGGTTATCCTGATTTGAATTACGCACGTTACAGAGTCAGGTGCTCTGGATCATCGATCGTCTCGTCCAGTCATCGTCTAGCAAAAATGTTTCATTATATGATGATTCACAAGTCAAACAAGCAGCTCGGTTGGAATGGGAGTGGCACAAAAACGTTACAGGCGTGCCGATATGCTTTATGCTGTTTTGTTTTTCTCTATATTATTTATCTTATCATTGTAGTGAGTGAGTGCGTAAGCAATTGGAACAAAAAAGAAACTCCCAACCGTATCATTTCAGATCAGATGAGAATGAGATGATCACGGTCTCAGAGAGGACTGCGCCGTGTTTGGATGGCCAAAGGAGCACCCCGTCCCCAAGATAACGATGAGCCGCTTCCTCACCGTTACAAAAATTTTCAAGCTTTCAGTGATCACCTTCATCTGCCATCCTTTATCGTGATTATTGTGACTATGTGTTGGTCCATCTAGATGGTTCGAAATGATGTAATCTTCAGTCATTTTCTTTCCTCGGTGCAACGTTGCAAGATGATTTTCAAGGAGTTTGCTTTACTTTTACTAAGAGCAAGGTCAGCTTATCAACCTTCAATTGTTTCACGGCCAGAAGCTTATGTGTAATTCTTTTGATTTTCTTTGTAATCTTTTTTTGTTTCTTGATCTTTGTTTTCGGACCTGTATTTTAGTTTTTGTATAAGTAAAAGCACAGTAGGGGATCCACTCATGTTTTCCTAAAAAAAAAATAACGATGAGCCCAGTCTCAACCGGACGGGTAGAAGGAAATTTGGCAGCATCGAATAACTAATCACCATAGGCAATAATAACGAATAGATACACTATATTTTCTATGTAAGTATCCACCTATGATATAGCGTAAAACAACATAAAGTAACATATCATTCTATATTTAAACTACCCACCTATATCATTAAGAAATATAATCTAAAGTAGACATAAATTTTTATCTAATTATCCATATCACCCTATTATGATAATAATTCATGTAATCCAATTTCCATCTCATTATTATAATCCCAAATATATATCTAATCACTATCAAAAGTTTCTATTACAGTGTTTTGTGTAAATAATAATAAAGCATATATTTATTTCTACATTACCCACTTCTCTTAAGTATTAAAAATCTCGGTTAACACCGGTACCCTTATCCCGAGATCTCACTTTAAGCTCTGTATGTATCTTATTTGTTATGATGCAAGTTTCAAATGATTGCTTATGCTATAGTATTATTTAAGAACATACTCTACGAACTAAAAATCCTAACTTTTAAAAAGTGCAAAAATAACAATTAATAAAAGATACAATAAACAGAAGAGTTTTTTAACTTGAGGACAAATAATATGTAGCACTCAATAAGAGTATTTTTCTTTTTTTTTAAAAAAAAATCTAGGCTCATGACCTCTTGTAAAATAAACAAAGAGAAAAACATAATTTAATATAAAGAGTGATATGTACCAAACAATAATTAATATTTACATTTTAAAATATTTTAGCCGGCGTGAGAGCACTAGTTGATGGAGTAGTAGAGCCAAACTGACAATATAGTATATATTAGGATTTGAGAGCCTTATAGCATGTACAAGAGTTTTCCAAAATTATTTTGCCATAACTAGTTGTTTGCCAAGTCTCAAAATAAAATGAGGAGAAAAAGTATAGGCATAAGAATTTGTCAAATTTGACTTGCCAAAACACAAATCGGTGGACCCAGATGTTGTTTTTGCCGCGGTTTCCACGCCAGGTCGTATTCATGTCGTGTTGTTTTCCTTCACGCCGCATCGTGACGGTTGGAAACGACAAAGGAAAATTGTCCTTAGGATCAAGGTCGATCGATATTCATCATCACAAAAATCAATAATTTAACGCACATGCACCATATGTCTATATTTATTTGCATAGTGTATATAGACAGTGACAGTATAAGCTATGGAACAGATGACACAGCGATGGTGCGAGCAAGTACTCCACAATGGTGCTTTCGGCACCGCCACCAGGAAGCCGGCGAGGGCCTCGTCTTGAAGCAGGAACGAGCTGCGGGGGCGCGGGATCGAAGGAGGGGGGTGGGCTGTAAGGAGTGCAATGTCAAGCGGAGGATACTTGGCAAATATGGGGATCTCTATTTGCCATGTTGTCAAAAATTGTTAAGTGATATGCCAAACTGTTGAAGACATGTTTTTATCATTTTTGCAAAGGTCTAAGATGACAAACCAATTTGTCAAACTCTTGGAAATGCTATACTAGCAACGGGGAAAGCCCCTCAAATTTAAACTGAAAACGATCGAAAAGATTATGCTTTATTTCGCACTCTCACCTAGTCAACAAAACCTCAGCTAGGACTTCACTCCCCATTCCTCAATACATGATTAAGTAACCCATCATGACTGATAAGTATGAACTAATATATATAACAGTTCATGCTAAAAGCATGTTTAGCAAACGTATTTGCTACCTGATCTTCTACTAAGAAACCATCAAGTGTTCGAATCAAATCATCGTCAAGTCATGATCCTTTGGGTTGGATGCATGCTAAACTACAAAAAGAGCATCAGAACACGTGATAACCCGATCGACGCTTTCGAAAATATACATACAGCCATCAGCGACGCAACACGAGTGTCACATGGACGCTCCAATAGTTGGTGAGATATTTGGTAAGGGCCCAGAAGAATTTGTCCGCATATATATATATCATGACTTAGCGAAGCAAACAAAGTGAACAACAAAATTAACTATACAAAAGTATGTTGCCGCATTTTACGAGTATACCTGGGTTCTGAGTTTGGGTGAGTGGCGTCGTTCTCATCGCTCAACTCCACGCCCAGTGGCGGAGCCGTAAATTATTTATAAGGGGCGAGCAAATTTAATTTGTAAAAAATGAGCACAACGAAGTTACGTTAGATTTTTATGGTGACTATTAATTCATTGACTTGATACGAGTACTCGCATTTTTATCTTGGACCAAAGATGCTATTTTTCAGTGGTAGACAATAACCCCTGAACAAAAAGAGCATATGATGATTTCGTAAACTTTGATTTCTATGTTTCAGTCCATCTAATGTGCTTGTAATATTATCTAATCGTGTTTTATATGATATAATTATCTAGAAGATATTAAAAGGTATATGTGACAAGAATTTTGTTATGTTCTCTATCTTAATATAAATAAAAATCATGGACTTATACTTGTAAAAATTTTGCACCCCCCCTGGCTCCGCCACTGCCAGGCTCCGTACACTATGAATCCTTACTGGCTTGTTCTGCTCTACGAGTACGACTGTACGAGCAACACAAACATGAAGCACCAGTATTAATCCTTGTTGTGGCTGCAGCGCCGGATGATATCTTCCCCTCTCTGAAAATATACCTTTTTCTTCTGCGAAACTCTCTGAAATATACGTACTGTTCCAACTCCGGCTGCGACTTAAATATAGCTGAACCGAAAACTAAGCATTTTATAAATCTTTTTTCACCCAAATCGTCGTACAATAATAATGTTGTTGAGTAGCTTCTCCCTTAGAATCTCTGCATCCATCCAGTAGGAACTTGACAAACATAAAGCTAAATCTATGGTAATCGTCATCCAACTGATGTTATGCGTTTTTTTCCAGGCCCGGTGGAAGCATTGGCAGCCAGCACTGCGCGCGTCTGATGCAAAATAAAGGAGGCCAAGGCCAATAATGAAATCGTTATGCAATGCTGATGAGTGATGAACTAGCTAGCTAGGGATTCTTTCTCTGTCCGGAGGTGACTTCCGCTTCCACAACCCTGGGAAGCTGGAACCTGTCCCCCACCTCTGATACTGATACCGTCCCACCCATTTCCCACTGGGTCCTATGGCGGCATTTGGCATTCACTCACGAACTCAACTGTTCGCTCATTATTCTGGCAGCGACGACATCACATCACCGGTGTTTGTTCCGTCACAACTTGTGCGATGATGCATGCATATCCTCTCAAAGCAGCCTCTCACTGTCCTCAAAGATTAGAAGTTCGGATCGTCTGCACAACACAGGCGAGCGAGCACGCGGATCCCAGGAATCCACGTTTACCCCCGATCGAGCTTATCGGCGATCTCGCCGCCTAGCCGGCAGGAGGAGCACCAAGTTCTCGGGGAATCTCTCACCGGGACGACGAGCCGTGTCACGCTGCAATGCAATGCAACTCCGCCGAAAGATTCTTCAGGCCGAATGCATTTCCTCGGACGCAACGACCGCTGTAGATCGATGGTGGATGCCACGAGGAAGGATGGAGAGGGGCCGAGTGGAGTGGAGATGGGCGGAATCAGAATGCTAGTGGGATCTCTGATTCCGGCCACTAGGATGACATGCTGCGGACATATGCGACGGGGCACTTGCTCCGTGCTTTTATTTGGATCCTCCTGTTGCCCCTTGAGGATCGACGAGGACGGCACCAGCGGATATGGCCGGTGAGGCGGGACCGGTGCTGAATGCTGATGCGTGTTCTGATACTCGAAGTCACACTGGTTCCGGCGTTGCTGTCGTATCCTCAAGTAGTAGTCGAGTCATTCACCGGATGGATGGATGGATGGAAACCTTAATTCCAGCCAAGTTGTGGGAGCTGTGGGAACCAACATGGAGGAAATTAGTACCACGTCCCTGTTCAGGCATTATTCAGCTGTGTTCGTAACTTGTTGTAGCTGTAGTGTATGTATTCAGGGTTGGTCCAGAAAATGGCACGTCGATAGAATCAGGTGCGGAATCGGATAGTCTTTGACTGGACGCCTGTTTTATACGATCTTGCCGCCTTTCAGTACACCCACCCTTTCCCCCCTTGTTCAAGTCTCTGCTTTGGTTCGCCTAGGCTGCTTGCTCCAGTTGATTCGTTGAAGCACACAAAAAAAGGCATCAGAATGAGATCTATTTTCAAGTTCCTATAAATAGCTCTCTATTAAAGACTTCAAGCAATTGTGTGTTTTGATAATATATAGCGCTTTCTCCTTTTCTTCTAGCACTTTTTTTTTTTTTTTTTTTTTTGAAAAAGTTTCTTCTAGCACAGTCAATACGAAGATTGATGTGGGTCCCCCCCTATCGTCTAATAAAAGTTACGACAAAAACTTTTGTCGTCCCTTCTCTAAAAAAAAGGAAGGTTGATGTGGAGACTAAAACTGTTCAAATAGAAATAGTAAGGTGTAGAACTTTTATGCTATCACGATCCTAAAAAGTGTTCGAGCTGCATCTAGACCGGTTAATATTGAAATATGAAACAAGTTTGTTCAGAAAGATATGGAACAATTGATTGAGTCTTGCTCATTGGAAGTCCTTAAGCCAAGGCCACCTAGCAGATCATACGCAATGATTCGAAGATATGAGAAACATGGCATGCATGCTGCGTCGGCTAGCTGAATCGACAACCAGTAACTCCCGCGACTCTGAAGACCGAGGCTTCATTTCTGAGAGTCAAGCCGATTACTTTACTGCTTTCCAATGTTTGGGCCTTTGGGGACTTAGTCGGTTGGCTAGTGAAAAGCTGACTGAGAAGTGAAGCTTAGTTTACTTACTGACATAGTGGAATCTATGATTTACTTCCCCATGATTTCTTTCCATTGTGCTAGATCAGTCAGACTGAAAGATACAGGACTCCCATAATAATGAGTTTATTGTCAGCAAGGAACCAGTCCAATTTATGTCAACTTAAAATGACACTTTTGGTTCTACTAAGGCTAAGTAATCTCACGACTGGAGTTAACTATAACCCAGCTCCAAGCAGATAGTATTTTTTTTTTCAATACAAAAACATATGCAGAAAGCACACTCGGTAATGAAATGGATTTTAACTAGGATAAACTTTTAAATAATGGAATTCAACTTGGACATATATATATAAAAAAAAAAAAGAAATTTGGACATATATTAACAGAATCATCTTCACAAGAGAATAATTATAGTTTATTTCATAGCAAAGAAATTTGGCTGTATGTAAGGCTATGTGACTTGCCACGTAAGTCAGATTTCGGCATGCATTGTGCTCTTTATCGTTGCACTATCTGTGTGGATAATCACGGATCGGAAGAAAGCTGAATCCAAGAGGAGTTAGCGATGTTCTTTGGGACTTGGGAGAATGAGAATTTCAGGTGAATGCGCGATGCATCGACTCCACTGGAATCCACTAGATTCCACCTCTCAAGAAGACTCGCATAAATGGCAAGATCGATGAAGAGTCTCCAATGATTCATCAGCTGTGTAGTTGGTTGCAAAATATGCCAGATACGGAGCACGGAATTTGCCAAGAGGGAAAACAAGATACTACGTAGCACAGGGTTTGTCCTGACAGTGTGGAAATGGAACATAATACTATGCGACAGACAGGACAGGTACACCATATCTTGGATCTTTCAGTATTTGTGGATATGGGGAACACGCTTATACGAGTGTGGCGTCAATGCAGCAGGAATGGTATTTAAACTTGGTTCGTTTTGGATGCTTCATTTTTATGCCGCCTGAATCCAGATACTTGTGGGAAAAGGAGGGAGGGCACCACATGAATGAATGCAGCACGAACCGAAAGCGTCAAAAGCTGTTGGTGGCCACACCCACACCACATCGACAAGAATCTACTGTATTGTTCTTGCTCCTTCCGTGTCAAGCAGCACTACCTGCTGATGTCAACCGTTTTACTCACTTAGAGCAAGTATTATGGCAGGGTTTAAGCTGATCAAATGATGATGTGGAGGAGAGAAGGAAGGAGAGAGAGGAGAAGCGGGTTATATTAATTAGAAAGAGTTAACTGATCCTAGGGGGAGAAGGCCGTAAGGCAGTCTCATGGGATTAAATGCAACGCCACATCCAGTCATGAAACTCCTAAGAGAGAGAAGGAAAAAGTTTCACCATGGTGAAAACCTTTGGGCAAACCCTATTGAGACACAAATAGTGTTTCACCATGGAACTATGCAATTAAACCATGCAATGAGAGAGGTCTGGGACCCTTGTATGAAAGCGTGCCAGGAGATGCCTATTTCATACGGGGAGGTGAAACTCTCCATCGGAATGGGCCCAATCTAGCTTTCTTGTGGATAATCCAGCTGCAACTGGTTACCAAACAGTGAACAGCCAACAGGAGGCATCGAGACAGATCCTTGGGCTGTTGGGCCAGTGGAATAGCCCGAATCTAGCTTTCTCGTGGTCTGAAATGGCCCAAATCTAGATAGCCGTGGAATCATATTTCTCGGGGTAATACCATCAATTCACCATCATCACTTCTTCCTAATCCAGCTTCACTTTGGGCCAAGAAACTTTAGCCCAAAAATGGCCCAGATCTACTTTCTCGTGAACAAATATCTCCGTGCGGTCTGGAATGCCGCCGGCGCCTCGGTTTCTACGGTCATAAATAAACAATAAATTCTCTGTACGCGTCCCGTCAAAATCGTCTTGTTCGTCCGCAGGTCCGCCCGGTACGGTCGAAGGAGGAGGAGGCAAGTCACGACACGCGACTAATCTCGTTCACGTCCTTGGCGTGCCACGGCTTGGGATCCCCGCACGCTTCCGTCTTTTTCCCAAAGACAACACGCGGGCGGGGCGGGCGCGGCACGTCAGATCCGTGGGGCGTGGGGCCACCGCGCGCCCACGCCCGGCTGGGAGGCACCGCCCGAGCCAGACAGCAACGGGACGACGCCGCACCACCGACCGATCGAAACGAAACGGCCAGGCCCAGACGCCCAGCTGCCCCGCCGACAAAAAACGATCGCGCTCGCGCTCGCGCGGTCTCCTGCCTAATTCCGGTGAGAGAACGAACGAGTCGGAGGCTTGGCCCCTCCTCGCCGAGACCCACGGGCCGACGCAAACCCAGGAAGGAAACGAAGCGAGCGAGCGAGCGGCAGGGACCACCCCGGCGAATATTCGACGGAGGAAGCCGCATACCCCCGCGCCCCGTCCGCCCCGGCTCGCTGGCCTCGCCTCGTCCCCGCTCTCGGCGATCGATGGCCGCGACGACGGCGGCGGCGGAGGAGGCGGCGGAGAGGATGATGGAGGCCAAGTGGGAGGAGGAGGAGGGGAAGCATCAGGGGATGAGGAGGAGGAAGCGGTACGCGCTGGTGGAGTACCGGGCGCTGCCGCCCTACCTGCGCGACAACGAGTACATCCACCGCCACTACCGCTGCGAGTGGCCGCTCCCGCAGGTGCTGCTCTCCGCCTTCTCCATCCACAACGAGACCCTCAACGTCTGGACGTGCGTAAACCCTCCCTCTCTCTCCCTCCCTTAATTAATTGTTTGTTTCGTCCAATTCAGTAATGATTCATGTTAGCTGCCTCAGGCGGGAGGAACTTGTTACAGATTGCAATGCTTGGAATTGTTTGGTACTACTGTAGTACATGAGATTTCTGTGCGCGCGTGCGTTTGTTTCCCGATTGTGCTTAATGCTTGCGTACATGTTTCAGAGTTTAGATTCATTATGGATTGGGGAAGTTCCGTTTCAAAAAATTATGGATTGGCAAAATATCTAGAATTTTCTGGTTTTATTTTATTCATTTATTAGCTGCTTCTGTCCCCTAAATGTTTGTGATGGCTCAACAAAGCTTAGAATTCGTCCACCTCATGTATGCAAAGTACTGAATTGGTAGCGTCGTCCTTGACTGTTCATCACCCGGAAGAGGACGTTTTCTGAAAACAGATCTTACGGAAAAAGACTGGACAGCCAACTAAACCATCTTTCGGTGGGGCATGCATTTTTTTCGAAACTAGTTGGCGCATTGCTGAACGACTGGCCCCTTTACTGTAGGCCTATTTTGGAAGTATGGGGGAGGCAAACATAGGAATGGAAAACTCGCTGAGAGAACTAAATGACATACATATGGATTGCTTGCCCTGGGAAAGGTTTCAGTTACATGATACACTCGTTTTTGTTCACAAATCTCCCATGCTTGGACTTGTATGTCATCAATAAACTGTTCATGTTGACATCAAGCCTGCCATTGGTTCCTCTAAAAACTATCTATTTTTTTTTTTTTTTTTTTTTTTTTTTTGCTTACTAAGGGTTTTGATTGACTATTTACATTTCAGGCATCTTATTGGATTTTTCATATTTCTCGCTCTGACCATATACACAGCAACACAAGTCCCAAATGTAGTAGATATTCAGAGCTTGCAGCATTTGCCGGATGTGCTGAGGAAGGCTGATATTCATAAGATTCAGGCAGAGCTTGTGTCATGCCTTCCATCGTTACCTCACCTTTCGGATCTACAAAAGCTCAGGGATGAGCTGAAGAGCTCTTGGAATTCTATGGAGGTTCTCCCTCCCGTTGGCATCTCTTGGAGTTACTCGCAAGTTGTTTGCCACAAAGATTTACCCATCCCAATGAAACAAGTTCGTCTGTTCTTGTAAGTACTCTACAAATCGCTGAATTACTTGATCACATTCGTTTACTTTTGCTACGAGAGTATTACTGCTTTGCATTAAGGTCAGGGAGGTGAACTTCTCTGAGATGACCAAGATTTCACTCCAAGAGGTTTATATCTGTAAAAATCCGAAAACCAGTGATTCCTGGAGAAGCAGTAGCATTCAGGCAGTTGCCGATTTATGAGATTTATATTAAGAACATTAGTTTCCCAGGGCTACACTACTGTGTGCTTTTGAAAAGAAAATAACTTTAGTTTACGTGTCTGGGACCCAAATCAGTGAAAGACCTAAATCAGTCAAGCTATTTGGCCTTATTGTGATGAATTTATTTAAGATAATATTGAAAAAATATATTTACCTTTCAGTGGGGTTTTCTAGCAAAGGCTGGTAATTTGGTCATCTCTTCTGGTCAGATGAAGTGATGTATTGCTTTTGAAGGTGGCTCATTACTTGTGTGTTCAGAACTGGAGACAACAACCTTTTCTTGTTTTCATTTTGTGCAGCAAAGTATGAAGGAGGATCTAGCAAACCTGATTGCTCAAGAACTGATCAGACCAATTGCGCGGTGGCCATTCTATGCCTTCTTGGGAGGAGCCATGTTCTGCCTTCTCGCCAGCAGTACTTGCCACCTTCTCTCCTGCCATTCTCGCCGCCTGGCATACATTATGCTCGGCTTGATTACGCAGGCATTGCAGCTCTAATCGCTACATCCTTCTACCCTCCAGTATACTATTCTTTCATGTGTTACCCCTTCTTTTTGCAACATGTACCTCAGTTTCATAACAATCCTAGGAGTGGCAACTATCGCATTCTCTCTACTTCCGTCTTCCAGAACCCTGAGTTCAGAACCATCAGAGCATGCCTCTTCTTTGGCATGGGTGCATCTGGTGTGATACCTGTTCTTCATAAGCTGGTCCTCTTCTGGCACCAACCGGAGGCATTGCACACGACTGGATATGAAGTTCTGATGGGGCTCTTCTACGGGCTGGGAGCACTGGTATATGCGACCCGGTACCTGAGCGCTGGATGCCTGGGAAGTTTGACATCGCTGGGCACAGCCACCAGCTGTTCCATGTCTTGGTTGTTGCCGGAGCTTACACACACTACCATGCAGGACTTGTGTACCTCAAGTGGAGAGACATGCAAGGCTGCTGAAAGGTGCTGCATCGTTGAGGATGTTGATAGATTGTAGATTCCGTGAATTCAGGCTGAAGATCATGGTCTATTGTAAATTGTATAAGAGTAAACATGAACAATTGCTACAAGTATGCATGGTAGTCCATCTTTAATGAATAATCAATTGAAGACTAGTATTTATGCTATTATTACTAAATATTCTTGTGACTGATGCCATATTTCATTTTCAGTCTCCGCCCTGCTAGTTCATGTACAGTTACTGGCCGGGGGCTCCTCCTTGGGGTTGGGGCTCCTCCTTGTAGCTGTATGTGGTTCATCTTTTGCATCAGTGTTTTTGGTCATTTGTCAGGTTGGAAAGAATAGGCAACATGTGCAGTTTATATATGTTTTGTGCATTTCTATGAACCAAGTGCAGTGGGTCCCTGCCTAACAGCAGGGCTCTAAATCGTAGAAAGAAAAGACTGTTTAGTTTGGTTCATCAGCAAAATTGTTGTAGTTGAGAAAGAATTGGCTTCAGTACTAATAAATGTGATCAGTTATCTATGTCATCTCAGAATTTGGATTTGTCAAAATCTGAATATGGATTAGATGGTAAAATTAATAATTTATTTATGGTGAGACAATTAATAAAATAAGATGTCATATCACAATTATAAACATGTGCGTGTACTATAGCTACGGACCAATATGACACTTGTCAAGTTAAAAACTGCTCATAAATTTTACAGTTCTTAGTATGGGCATGTCTTGCATGAAAAATATAAGCATTAAATAAAATAAAAACAAATTCATGTTACTCTGTTAGGAAACCTTTTTTTTTTTTTGTGTATCTGTGATATAGTTCCCGACAGCTCCCGCTCTAAGAAAAATACGAAGTTGTCATTTTTCAAAATAGGAAGAGACGATTTCATTTTCCGTATTGTAGTACTATTTCCGATCACTTTCATCCCTTTGTTGGTTCTCTATCTATTGAGAGAACTGATTTTCTCTCTAAGTCTCACCCCATCTATCTCTTTCCTTTTCACGGAGAGACGATGGGTGTTGTCTCATGGCCGGAGTCATGGCTCCCTTGTTCGATTGGTTGTAAAATCACAATGACTCACGATGCTTGTTTCAAGAGCACAAGAAAGGAACACAGGAAAGCCTCCATAAAACAACAGCGACTTACTGTTATAGATGCTGTGAGGACACAAGAAGGCAGACATTACTCTCACAAGAAGGCAGACGAAGCATTACTTGTGTCCCCATAAGGTGGTTGATGCTTGATTCAAGAGCACAAGAAAGGAATAAAGATCATTTTAGTTATGTACTATGTGTTATAAGATCTATGGCACATCTCAGGGAAGTCCCTCTATTACTATAAGAGGAGGGGATGTTTTAAACCAAAAACCTGCGTACCCTTAGTTGCCAACGACGCATGCAAATAAATATTCCATGCAAGGGATCCAGCAAGAAACTCGGTCGATGCATGTGAGCTGAGTGTCATTGTAAGGTAAACTGCAAATCTGCAACTCAAGGCTTATATTCATCTCCTCAGTTATGCTTTGATTTCATTTTGCAGTTTCAAACTTCAAGAGTCGTTCAAGTATAAACTTGTTTCTTAGGAACTTTTTTTTTTGAAAAAAAAGGAATGACCTTCCAGGAATCTCATTTCCATGATATTTAATTACATGGATAAATAATCTGTTGCGCTATATGCATGTAACTTATCATGTATTCCATGCATATTTTGTTGCGCTAGACAAAAAATTGTTGTGATATATTCCATGATATTTCAAGTACTTCATGGCACGATTTTGATACGCCGGTGGTGCGATTTATATGCATGTTGCCATTTTTTAAATATAATATATTTTTTTCTCACTAAATCAAGTGTGTAGCTGAAACACACACACATACCACGTTCTAATTAGAATTAGAGTGTCTTCTCTCATGTGTAGCTCTAAGTGAAGTGTCAAAGAAGCATGGCCCAAGCTTGGAACAGCCTCATTGTCCAAGTGATTGTTGATTGGGAGATTCAGATATTGTTGCTGCTAAGCTTCTCCCTGCAATTGCTGCTCTTCTTCGTTGGTGGCCTTCGGCGCCGCACCAGCAATGCTCTGCTCAGGCTCTCACTATGGCTTGCATACCTATCAGCGGATTTCATTGCTGTATACGCCCTAGGTTACCTCTCAAGACATCTACCCGCCACCACAACTACTACTGCAAATGGTGATAGATGTTACCAAGAATGCCTTCAACCCCAAACATTGTCCAGCCCCAGCCACCGGCCTCTCACTCTCTTGTGGGCACCATTTCTTCTTGTGCACCTTGGCGGGCAAGACACTGTGACTGCCTTCTCCCTCGAGGACAATGAGCTATGGCTGAGGCATTTGCTGAACATGATGGTCCAAGTATGCCTAGTTCTCTATTTGTTATGGAATTCAATGGCACATAATAACTGGCTTGTGATACCGGCGGCCTTTGTATTCGTCGCCGGAGTCATCAAGTATGGGGAGAGGATATGGGCGCTCAAGTGTGGGAGCCAGAAAAGCCTCAAGAGCTCTACTATCAGCAGCTTTGTTGTATTTGATGATTCCATTCAGAAAACCACAGATACAAATGAATCATCCAAAAGGAGAGTATATAGATATGAAGACATGTATCTTCAAACTGATATGAAATATTCATCGATTGTGAAGCGTGCTCTTCACTCCAATCCAGGTGTTCGTCAGTTATTTGCTGGAAGGAAAATATACCAAGTGGATTTTGACACCGAAATGTCATTTTGGTATCGTTTTCCTAACAACCAACCAATGACACCAAGAATGACACAGGTAGTTTTCAAGGTAATGGAGATTGAGCTTAGCATGATATACGACGATCTCTATACAAAAGCAAAGGTGATCCAAGCAAGGGTTGGGCTCATACTTCGATGTGTCTCCATCACCTCCTCAATGGTTGCTTTTGTGTTGTTCCTCTTGATGAGCAACAACAAGAAAAGGCACTACAGGTCTCCACCAAGAAGTGATGATGTAGTAGTAACCTTTATATTATTCATAGGTGCTTTCTGCTTGGAGGCTTTTGCTACCATTCTTGCCATTATTTCACCACGAGCATTGGTGTCCATGGAACCCGACCGAGAAAGACATGGAGGATGCAGCATCCTCACCAGAGTACCATGGTCTATCTTTGCGAAGATGCAGCCAGAAATGAAGCCATTGTGGTCAAACTCAATTGGGCAATATATACAACTTCTTGAACTCCTGTGTTGCTGACCACAGGTCGAGGATAGCTCAAATGATGGTTAAGATTGGAGCTAAGGAGATTTGGACCAGCATTCGACACATCAGGCATGCCAAAGTTACTACTGAAATGAAGAATTACATCCACCAAAGAATCAATAAAGAGGACTTGAAGCCCCAAAAAGTGCCTTTTTCAATTGTATGAAGTGGTCCAGCGCCCCTTCGAGGAGGCCTTGTTGCTGATGCACGTCTTCACAGACTTGCTCCTGTTCAAGGCAAGCCAGGCTAAGATGGGAGGATAATGCAGGAGACGCGTCTCCTGTGCAAGGGGATGTCTGATTACATGTTGTTCCTGTTGGTCATGCATCCTGCATTGCTACCTGTTGGAGGCAACGTGCATGACTTACTAGCAAGAGCCACCAAGAGTTTCAGAGACAGATCTGGTGTTGATGGTAGCAAGGAGTTTTTTCTGGATGATTTGCCAACAAAAACTACTGCATTTCAGAATGCGTTCAATTTGACCGGGGAAGCATTCTCCCTAGTGAAAGACATGGTGAAGCGCGAGGAGGATCTTAGCCAAGCGCTGCAAATGCTTGCGGAGACATGGGTGCGGTTGCTCATCTATGCAGCTGGGAAGTCCCGCCCGGAGGAGCATGCTCGCCGGCTGAGCATGGGAGGGGAACTCCTCACCTTCATCTGGCTGCTCATGGCACATGGTCAGCTAGGGGACTCGGGCTATGAGGTCGATCTCATGGAAAGAGGTAAATGGAGAGAAATGTATATGTCTGGTACACAGGCAATATGTGTCACAGATGTAAATGTTCTTTTTCAAAGTATCCCGAGAAGCTCCTCGACATCCATGCAAGAGGACCCGGAAAGTGCAACTCCAAACACCCTGCTGAGTGAGTAGTACTGGTTGTTATTATAGCAGTGCCCTGTTTATTTCCGTTTTATTGTCTGGTTAATTTGGTTGTCCCTGTATCATTACATGTATTTATTTACTCCTATTTGAGTTTGCTTACTTGAAGGTACAAATATCTGCACTTTGTAAGATATCTATATATGGTGATTTTGTTGTTGCGCACCCATGCGTATATGTATATGATTTACTAGCAAAAATGTTTGTGCGTTGCCACGGACAACATACAACTTTATTGGGGATTTATTCAATAATTGTAGGTTATTCTTCATCTTAAAACCAAACTCTATAATATATATATAGCGTTGGTTGTAAGATCCTTAGATAATTTGCACGGTTTGATTATTCAATTACACCGTGTGTTTCTTTTCAGCTTGAATGAAACTCATTGCAAATTTATCTTTAGATCAAATTTCACTTATATCTAGACATGATACTTTAACTATTGAGACATGACAGAGAATGACATATTGACCAGGACGCTCGAACTTTATTATTATTATTATTATTTAATTTTATATAGAATAACAGTACCCATGTTTTGGTTGGTCAGTGCAAATTTTGTTCATAACTCGTTATCATTTTGCTTCCTGAGTAAACTATTATTTGTTTAGTTCATAATTATCAATTTGAGTCGTGCATAGCTGCTAAATTTGGACACGATATATCATGGGCCACGAAGATGTATCCTGTTGTAAAACATGGTTTGTGTTCTCCAATGGTTTGACATTTGGGTTGGCAAATTGGTGAGATTTGACATTTGAGGATCAAGCCGCGCATATTTGCCAAATGGATCTCAACTTGGCAAAACTCATCTCCTATACGTGCGTTATTCCGCTTCTCTCCCGTGCATGCCGCATGCACCACTAATTTGGGTTTTGCCTAGTTAAAAATGCCAAACCGTTGGAGATGAGTTTTGATTTAACTTGACAAACATCTCAAGGGACTTGGCAAATTGCAACTTTTTGTCAAAGTGCAATTTGCCAAACCTTTGAGATGCTCATGGTTTATGTGTTCGGTATTCTGGGTAGCAATGAGCAACCTGCCATGAGGTATGTATGTATAGCCTTCTATGCTTTAAGTGAAGGGCTTTATTGTGATATACCTCCAAATAAATGTGGACCGTTGATTTGGATGGTATTATAGAAATATATATTTTTATCTATTTTTAGTTTGAGAAATAGGAACAATGTAGAAAATATATATCTGGCGTGCATGCACATGCATGCTGCATTTATCTGTGCCCATATTTCTGAACGCCTAATTTGATTTTTCGAAGGTTTGAGGTCACACATGAATTGTAATATTTTATTTTGGTATGCGGGTGACATACTTTCATGTAACTGAGGGATTCTCTCACGTTGCCGTCGGTAGGAAGGGGTATTGTTAAAGATTTGAATTGTAATCACTAAGAAATCTGATCACAATTAACTATTGAGGACAATTACTATGTGCAGGTGAGAAACAAAGTTAGTAACGAAAAACTTAAATGTATGAAACATACTATATACTCATTGGCATAAAAATTATTTAATCTTATGTTTAAACTCCAAGTTGAACCAATATCGAATAGAAATATTTAGAAGTTGAACCAACTTGTAATGTAATAAAACATATAATAATTTATTTGAGGAAATCCTTGGTAGATGATTTAAACCCTTTAACTTCAGTACTTCACACGCGTCATATCCCCGTATTGTCGCGGATATGAAGGAGAAATCAATAAGTTAGAATATTACTATCACCCTCCTATTCTTTTTTTTCTTTCTTTTTCTTTTTTCATTCTCTTTTTTTTTATTTTTTACTTTACTCTATATCAACTCCCATCGGTGGGGGCTCACACCTGTAATTTTATCGAAATATATCCATATGAGATCTTGTTTTGAAGATTTTATTAAAAGAAATTCAATGGTGTAATCAATCGAATTTAATTTTTTTTGGCTTGTGAGTTATAACATTTTTAGTTAGTTCAAACAGTGGAGCCCGTCACTAGATGTCATGGCTTAGTGGGGTCTGGCGAGGTGGCGTGCGTGCATGTCGAGAGAACTCCCCAAAGGAGGGTTCTCTGTAGGCGTAGTAGATGACAATCTAGTGGAGAATTTCATAGCATTCTTTTCAACAATGCCACGTCAAATAAAATGCAATGAAAATTGAATGAAGCAATCACTCTCAATGCATAGATTCATTCTATAGTTTCATAAATATTTAATTACATGACTCAATGTGAGTCGGACTAAAATCAGTTTCAATTATTTTCAACCTTCATAAAAAGATATTCAAGTATGTTTCCTTAAATAATTATACTAGTCAATGGTGAGACTAAAGATGCATCGGCAGATAAAGAAGGATGATGTCCGATGAGATTTCTAGTCTTTTTCCAGCTACAACACTACCGCGACGGCAACGCCCCGACATTCACGTCGGCCCCTCCTCCACGCACCGACACGAATGCCCCCGGGCCTGGCCTACTCCGGTCGGGCATCTTCGCGGGCACTCGGAGCTTCGCCCCCAGGTTGGGGAAATGTCCACGCTAATTAAATGTGTGTAATTAATTGGATGAGAATTGCACACAGAAACACGCCGCGGGGGCACCTGAGCACCCAGGGGCACATTGTTGGCGCCAGAAAGGACATGGTGGCCGCCCTTGCCACCAGCAGGCACACCAAAACGAACTGAAAAACCAGGCGCCACCGGCCGGCGAACATCATTTTAAATGTTTTAGTTATTTGTTAATTTATTAATTACTTGATTTTTGTATGGATTTCAAATAAATTTCAAGATTTGTTTGATATCTTACCTCTAGAGCATCACAAGAGTTTTCAAAAAATTTATTTCCAAAATCATGGAGTCTTTTCGACTCACTAAGGAGAAACTAAGTATAGTGCTCGTTAACGCTACGCTTATTTCAGAAGATGCACATAAAAACAACCAAACGGCGATATTTTTTCATAGTTTAATTCAAGTTTCACACAAATGTATATGCCCATATATATAATCCGAAAACACTTATGCATAACAATTAACAAGACATAATAAAGTCACGTCTCGCCTTAATAACCATCCAATTTACATTATGTCTAAGACCTTAAGTAGGCCTTGGAGATGTCCAAGGAATCTGTTAAAACATTCATTCGCATGGCTCTTCATCGCACACCTCTTGAAAAATCTAAACATAGTTCCAACTAATGCAAGAATCAGCTACCAAGTGGAGCTGACAAAACAGATTATACCTACAAGTCATTCCAAAGAATCAAACACCAAGTGTCCTTGTAATACCTAGCACCTAGACAATCTCAATAGCCAAATTCCTGCAAAAGTACAAATATAAAGGTATGGTCCTATTTAGATGAAACATATCCCAAAATAGTGAAGCCTGTGAGAGAAAAATGCTGACCTTCTAAAATCAAAGTAGAGTGCTTTGTGCTAATGCCACGACTTCATTTTACATTTTAGTGATGCACATGAAAACAATCAGACGACAATATTTTTTTTTTTTTTCCATAGTTCAAGTTTCACACAATTGTATATGACTATGTATGTAATCCGAAACACATAATAAAGTTATATCTTGCCTCAACCATATAATTTGCAATCTCCTTAAGACTTTAATGAGGTTTTGGAGTATACGACCATGTATATAATCTGGAACCAACGCATCATACTTTTTCTGTCTTGTGGTTGATGAGGATGGCAGTACCAAAGGCGCCGTGATCAATCTGCACCACTCTGTAACTATCCTACACAAGCCAGATTCATCTCATAAGGAAACCATGTATATAATCTGAAACCAACGCATCATACTTTTTCTGTCTTGTGGTTGATGAGGATGGCAGCACCAAATGCGTCGTGATCAATCTGCACCACTCTGTAACTATCCTACACAAGCCAGATTCATCTCATAAGGAAAATGAAGCTCATGAAGAAGAAAAACAGGAGTAGAGTAACATAAGTAAAGAACCAAAGCAGCTGATACTCATGTTTACCATGTAAGGGATCAGATTGATTCTATGGAGTAAAATGAACAGTAGGAGTTACTTCATTAGAGCTGGATCAGTGTCCCCAACAATTAAGACAGCTACAATCCTGCCATGTAGTGTGTTATTGCCGTCAGCATGCGTACCCCATATGCTGGTCTGCAGTACACAATCATTTTTTAGAGCTTTGGAGTACACAATCATAGTAATATAGGAAACATACATGGATATTTAACATATTGGCACAAGCATACTGAACAGGTATAGTATAATATGCACTTGAAGATATTGTTTCAGAACTGAATTTTGATAAAAAAAGAATGATAGTTCTGACTTTTAAATTAGAGCCTCAACTCATATACCAGTTGATAGCACCCAAGCAATCTTAACAGGCAAATTCCTCCAAAAGCACAAAGATAAAGGTATGATCCTATTTAGATGGAACACATCCCAAAATAGCACAGCCTGCGAGAGAAAAGTTGCTTATTCCTACCTTCTAAAAAAGCAATTTCTGAATAAACAATATGGTAGTTAGAAATCAGGTTTTTATAGATGGCCTACAGAGCATTTATACAATGAACTGGAAAACATGGATCAATGGTACAATTTGAGCTATACACATACCTAACATAGTTTCTGCTTGGGAAGTAACCTTGTATTTTCATCAGTTCCACAATATTTATCAATTCTACACATATACCACAGTATGTCAAGGTTTTTAAACCAGCACATTTCTTGCAATTGCTTCAGAATTATCCAACAGATTCAGTTTTAAAATATTTATCAATTCCTGCACATATACCACAGTATGCCAAAATTTAAACCAGCGCACCCCTTTTAAAATTATTTACATCTATATTTCTCAAATATTTCTTAGGTATATACATAGTTAAAACCAAGTAGGGACTGTCTACATCCTTCAGGGCGTCTTGATTCTAGAAAGCGTCACCTTCTCAATCAATTTCGGACTGAATGAACTTAATCATGAGCATAGCTAAATGAACAGGGAGAATTGAAGGAAGAGTCGTAACCTCATGTTCAAGAAGCCTAGGTCGTCCTGAAGGTCCTCATGGGGAGTGATTGTCGTGCTCCCTTGACATCTGCAGCGGTGACCAATGCCTTGGCCCTGCATGCAGCTGCCGCCCTTGATGCCCCTGTTCCTACGGCTGCTGTAACAGATCCCTTTGGCGCAGAGCGCAGGAGGAGGCGAGCGGTGGGCACAAGATGTGGAGACTTGCCTGATTGTTTAATCACGTACCTGATTGAATTGCAATCGCCAAGACCGACGCCGGGGAAGTGCAGTCGCAGTCGGCGTGGCCTCCACAGTGGCGGGCATCCCGGTGGTCTGGTCCGCCAACCGCGGCCAGCCCGTGGGTGAAGGCGCGTCCGCGGAGCTCACGGCCACGGGCGACCTCGTGCTCCGCTCCTCCACCGGCGCCGTCGTGTGGTCCCAGGGCCGGCGATTAGCAAGTGCGAGGTGGGCGACCGTTCGCGCCCAAAAAATTCAGGGCCTCCAAATTCTTATTTGTCTATTTTCTTTTAGCTATAGTCTATAGTCTTATTAATTACTATCTTAGTTTTTTCTTTTAAAGACAAGATTTGATCTATTTATTCGCTATATACTACCGCTTATAGTGTTAATTACTAGCGTCTTAGTTTTTACTTTTTTTAGCATTAAGATTTGATCTATTTGTTTGCTATACTAAATGCTAGTGCTAATTACTTACGCATCAGTTTTTACTCTTTTAGATTAAGATTTGATGCAATTTTTCAAGTAGTGTAGGGCCATATAAATTTAAAGCTTTATAATTAAGTGAAAGCACTTTGATTTTCTTTAAAATTTAGAGGCCTCATCATGAATTGCCCCGGGCCTCCAAATCCTAGGTACGGCCCCGGTGGTCCATGGGCACCGGAGGGATCATAGGAGGAAAAGGAAGGATATTAGGAAAGGAAGGATTGCTGAAAAGGAAGGAGCACATCCATTCGGAGGAAACTGAATCGCGAGGTAGGAGGAAGGTGTTTCCACGTGTATTTACGGCGTTAGGGTAAAACCCATACACTTAATTCTATACCTCGGATGGTGTTTGAGGGATGAGAGAGAAGGTTAAGAGCAATCAAATCGTTTATTTGAATAATTTTGAACGCTAAAGCCAGTTGGTGTATTAGTAGTGTAGATATTTGTCGAGGCGTTAGGGTAAAGGCCCATACCCCAATTATCGTCGGATGGTAGTTTGAGTGATGAAAGAGAAGGTTAAGGAGTAACTGGATCGTTTATTTGAATAATTTTGAGCAACGGTTGGTGTATTAGTAGTGTAGATAAAAGCGAAGTTGGTGTATTAGTAGTGTAGATAGATAAATAGGACCATCTCTAACAGTTTCAGTAATTCCTCTAAAAAATACATAATCACAATCTTACATTATTTTTTAAATTATCCTAACCACTTTTTTAAATTTCATTCTCTTTTACATTTGCATCATAAATCCTTTCATGCTCTTTATTCTTTTCCCACGCCTTCCACTTTAGATTGGCAGACGAAAAACCCTTGTCTTCCATGCGGATATATTCGTTCATGCGTACCAAGAGCCAAAAATACTATGAGTTGAGATTAGGAACTCTTAGAGATAAGTTTTTGAGTAAAATGCATGAATAGACCATTAACTTGGCGCTGCCATGTCGCATTTGGGCCATCAACTTTCAAAGCCTGATGTGTAAAATTTGCTTTGGTTGCTAATACCATGCCTTAAATCTTCTGCAAACCAGCCCAAGTCTTGATGAAGGCATTTTATATGGCTCTCTTTACGTGTACAATAATAATGCTTAGTACTTGCACCCAGTGATTATATATCCCTGGAAAGCAAATGAAAGTGAATAAAATGGTGAGACTGTAAAAACTGGCTTTCATTTATTTGCTTGCGCCTACCTTTGTCTGTCTTTGTTTAAGCAGGTTGTGATGTGAGACCATCTTCATATGTTGCCCAGGAGATCTCTAACTGTTGGAAGCAGATGGAGCTCTAACATTTGAACTGCTGCAGCTCTGGTTCATGAGGGTTATAATATCAAGACATTTATATTCTTTTGAGTAGCCTAATAATCACTTATTTGTGAGTACCAATTTGTATTAAAACAAAGTGTTGTACACTGTCTATAGCGCCTCAGATGTTAGAAGCAAAACTACTCAAAACTTTATATTTATTTATAATATTCACACGTTGTTCAATAAGAAGAAAAATTTGTGGATTCACTTACAGCAACTTCCTATATCCAAGCACAGTTAAATCACTTTCCATCTATCAACGCTGAATTATTTTTTTTATGTAAAAGTCAAAGCGACTTATAATTTGAAACGGTGGGAGTAGAAAATACACTACTAGCTGTCAATATGTGTAAATTATGAGATATCGAGGTTAATTTCATGATATTTTCTATCTTATGATTAAGACAAATCTGAAATGGTAATAAAACTGAACCAAGCAATCGTTCCTTTCTATCAAAACTATGATATCGAAATCACATGTGAAACACAGGATCCTTGTAAAAAAAATTATTGGCCCAATTTAATCACAGAAAGATAACACAGGAGGATATATTGAGCAAAGATACAGTACTATGTTCTCATAATAGTACTCGCATTGAAATTCAGCTTGCCATCAGAAGCTACATCATTTTTATTCTATTGTGCCTCTGGAATAATTAAGAGAACTCCCAGCAAAGTCAAAACTGGGAAAGAACGAAAAGGTAAGAGCCATCATAATTTGATAAGATTTAAGATATCCTTCTTGAGATGCACAATGGTATTGATCTTAGCATTCATATTATAGGGGGAAAAACAAAGGTCACCCAATACAATATGAGATGACATATAGTGAAGATTTAGGAAAGCTTTTCTATGTTGCAAACAAAAATTAACATGAGCATAGAGACAAAGTTTTAAATACTACAGATCTGTGGTGATATGGTTAGCTTGCAGCCCTTACCTGTTCTGAAGAATTCCCATTTTTTAAACAATCAAATGCAGAACTGCATGTATAAGACACTTAAATAGAGGCTAGGACCAGCATCATTGTTTCATGGCCCTAAAGAATATATGCAAGAATTATCTTCTCGTATATAAAACAATCCATATTATGGTAAAGACTACCTGACAATCCACATGGTAGCTTTTGCAATATTCTTCTTTACAAACCTAATACTAATAACACTTCATAGCATGACATTTGTTGGTCTTTGACAATAACAGTTGGTTTTGGAAGTATGACATATGTATATTTTTTTATTTAGAGGTGCACTTGAGTTTTCAAATTGTTATTCACACATCTGATGGTACAGCTTTCCCTAGTTTTCAGTTCTATTTTTAGCTATAAATAGTGCAAATTAGAATATGGAACTTCGACAATTGTTATTCAAACATACAAAAATTCAGACTTGTTACAAATCATTGTATTTTTGAATGGATGGTGTAGTTGGAGATAGCTGCGACTGCATAAAAATATATAAATATAAGACCATGTTTGAAAATATACATATTTCAGCATGCAAGTATTGGAGCCGCCACCAGACAGTTATATGGAGGTCAGCCACGTACCTGCCAAGAGATTTCTATTTCTAAATTCACGGCAATCCACTGAATCAAGGGGATAGATGGATGTCCAACAACATAGAAGAGAGGAAGCCGACACATACCTGTTCTCTCTAGCCATAGTACAAACAAGGCTTCGCAAATGGAGAGAAATCCCATCTGCAATTGCAGGGTTGCAGTTTTGCCGCCCTTGAAATGCAAAGCATCGAACACCTTGGGGGCGTCCATCGAGCAGGAGCTCCATGGGGATCATCGTTGACGACTTTGCCAATCCAGCATGCCAGGCTTGCACGCGCCCTGAGCCTACACATGCGAGCGCCGGTGCTCCTTGCCGCCCACTTCGCATTGCCGGGTCGCCTGCGAGCACAGCTGCGGGAGCCGCCGTAGGGCGGTGGCCACGCGTCGCCAGCGAACCCGCACCTGAGAAGTCGAGTGCGTCGGGCGTCGGGGCTGTCGCGGACGGACCCCGCACGCACCGTGGTGGCCGGAGCCACCCTGCCTGCGACGCCGGCTGTGAGGTAGCCGAGGCCGTTACGCACCCGGGCTGCTGCGCTAGGGCTTGCCCGCGCCTGTGCGCTGCCGCGGCAATGGGCGTGGATGCCTCGCTTTGAGCGAGGACGAGGAGGGGGCCTCGCGGACGCCGTGTCGGGAGGCCATCCGTGCTGGGGAGAAGGGCGTGCACCGCCGCCATCGGCCGTCGCCATGCCCGCGTCTGAGAGAGGGAGCGAACAGGAGAGGGCGAGTGGATGAGAGGAGGCTGGACTGCGGGCAGTATTTTGTCATAGTTGAAGGGCTTTTTATAAATTGGCCGGCACTCGCACGATCTGGGCCGTCCGCCCGGCCGATCCGACGGCCGAGAAAAGCAGGCGACGTGGCCACGCTGGCTGGCACGCTTTTGGTGCTAAAATCGTAGGGTGAAAGATGGTATCAGGATGGCATGCAAGCCAAAGCAGGAGTTACTGATATCTAGTTATTACAGAACCAAATGATGCAACCACATTGTTTGATCAGAGAGTATCTAGGCACCAAAAGAGTTAAGATGTCCCTGGATTTGAACCTTCACTTGTCGTCCAGTCCGAGCCTCATTCCTTCTTGTCGTCCTCCTGATTCTTCAGCAGCTTAGCCTCTGTCGTCTGTCGCTTCTCTTTGACCAACTTAGCAGCTATCTTCAGAACTGTGTCAATTCCTTGAATCAATGCCTCCTTGTCGCCCCCTGTGTATAAATCTGCCCAGTAACCCATAAGCGCACATGCATAGCATAATATGTATTAGGACGGACAAGATGACGGATCAGCTGCCGTTATGTGCCAGTTTGATCCCCAAGCAATTGCGCATAGTGCAGGGACTGATGTCACATTAGCAACTAGTACTGCAAGCAAGTGACACACGAGAAAAAGGACGTTCATCAGAGAGTCCACTCTGACGTCCTCCCACACCGTCTACTATCTCATGGGGAAAGAGCGCTAGAGCAGACAAGATCTAACAGAGCAGCAGATGCTGCATTGACGTCGATCCACGGTGAAATGTACGGAGCTCTATAATTGTCGTCTGTGGCCCAGACGAGAGACGTCAAAATATCTCAGCAGAACATGCTACCATCAAGGGTGAGACCCATGGTTCTCGCTCGCGCGCTCCTCGTCGTGGCGGCGCTCCTGGCCCAGCCGATCGGGAGCCGCTCCGGCGACGCCGGGGCCGGGAACCTGCACCCGGTCGTGCTCGTGCCGGGGTACGGCTCCAACCAGCTGGAGGCGATGCTGACGGCGGCGTACGAGCCCCGGCGCCAGCCTGTGCCGGCGGCGCGGACCAGGGCTGGTTCTCGCTCTGGCCAAACCACACGGCGATGCGCGATGCTAGCCAGGTACCCTGCTTCGCCGACCAGATGAGCCTCGTCTACGACGAAGGCGCCGACGACTACCGCGACGCCGTCGGCGTCGCTACCCGGACCCCGTTCTTCGGCTCCGCGCGCGCCCTCATCGGGTGAGCGCTACGTTCCACCAACCGCGCACCTGTCTCGCGTCACTTTCAGTCGTCGTCCTATGTCACGTTTTCACCGACAGTACAGGACTGACACGTCTGCACGGGCGCTTTGTTTCCCTCTGCCAGGTGGGACAGGCTGGTGCAGCAGCTGGAAGGCATGGGCTACCGCGACGGCGAGACACTGTACGCGGCGCCGTACGACTTCCGCTACGCCGTCGCGCCTCCCGGCCACCCGTCCGCGGTGGGGGACCGCTACTTCCGCAACCTCGGGCGCCTCATCCAAACGAGCCGCCTCAACCAGGGCCGCCCGGCCATCGTGGTCGCGCACAGCTTCGGCTGCGCGCTCACCTACCAGCTCCTCCTCTCCCGCCCGCTCGCCTGGCGCCGCCGCTACGTGAAGCACGTCGTCCTCGTGGGCTCCGCGCTCGGCGGGTTCGCCGCGGGATGTACGCCCTCAGCGCCGGCATGGACTACGGCCTCCCGAACGTCACGCGGCCGACGATGCTCCGGCTGGCGCGGAACCAGCAGAGCGCGCTGTGGCGCCTGCCCACGCCGCTCGTGTTCGGGGACCGGCCGCTGGCGGTGACCAGGACCGCCACCTACTCGGCGCGCAACATGTCGGAGTTCCTCGACGCCATCGGCTTCGCGGAAGGAGTGCGGCCGTACCTGACGCGGGTGCTGCCGATGTGGGAGGACCTGCCGGCGCCGATGGTGCCGGTGACCAGCGTCATCGGGTTCGGTGTCAGAACGCCCGAGACGTTCGTGTTCGGGGCCGACGGACTCGATGGGGAGGCCGAGATGCTGTACGGCGACGGCGACGGGGACATCAACATGGTAAGCCTGGCGGCTGTCGAGAGATGGTCGGAGGTGGAAGGCCAGGTCTTGAAGGTTGTCAGGTTGCCCGGCGTCCATCACGATGGTTTCTTCAGTACCGATTTCGCTCTGGACAGCATACTTGCTGAGATAACGGAGGCCGGAGAGAGTATAGAAAAGATCGCCGTTGTGTCGTGTGGGCAAAAATGCAGTAATTACTGAAAATTGATGGTCGGATCCTAAAACTTTGTCGTGCCTGAGGATTGAGATTAAATGGTAGGGTCACTAGTGTAAATCACCTGTGAATTGCATGTACTTGTGCTTGTTTATCCAGAGAGGGACCGAAAATAAAGCTGTCCTACTATCCTAGCCTTCAGTTTGGTTGGTCCAAATAAAAATTTCCTCCCACCAGTAAAGCTCAAAAAATTCCACACACGTTTCAGTTTCAGGAGAGGTCTTGTTTGTTGGTTCTGAGCGGGTCTTCAAGCAGAAAAAAGGTTTTCTCATTGAAGAGTGGAAGTATTGCCATCTCTAATTTGCACGCAGAGGTAAGAAGGATTAGAGCCGGACAATTCCAATATATGCATGGTTAGGTGTGTGACAGACAGTACTCAATGTTTTGACGGACTGACCGTTGATGCATATAATTGTTTTGACCACTTTAGGTCTTGATGGACTGATTGTCCAATGTCCACCAAACGACAACATAGCCTATAGATTGTATAGTTTTTGTTGAGCAGGATTCCAAAACTTGAACTTTGAAAAAGGTAATTTAAACGATTTTGAAAGTTAGGGGAGGTCTGATGTCCATTTTTGTAACGTTAAAAGTAGAAAAAATCATTCCAAGGTGGTAGTTTATAGGGGGTAAAAAAATATTTTCCGCTCTTTGGGCTGAGTTCTGTTCGGCCCGTTCCAAATGCGGCGAAGGCCCGTAATCTACCTTTCCCTATAAATCCTATACTAACCTATCTGATCCCATGTTAAGCCACGTCATCTCTTAATAGCGTCCGTTCGATCTGAGATCTACGGCTACCACTCAGACTAAAAATCTCTATCCAGCCTCCATCAGACCCTTCACCTTCGCACGCCCGACCCGCCCGCTCCTCGCGCCACCGCCCCCTCCGCTACTGCAGCGCCTGCGCGCCGCGCACGCGTGCGTCCTGCGACCCCGGACACCGCCGCCCCTACACGGCCCGACGCGGCTGCCGCGCCAACAGCACCGCCCCACAGCCATGGTCTGCGACTCTGCCTCCGGCCTTCCTCCCAGCGAGCCCGCAGTCACTTCCTTCGCTTCCTCACCGGCCCTCACAGCTCCCTTTTGCGTCACACCCTCCGCTCCCTCGGCAGCTCCGCGCCCGGTGTCCCGTCCTGCGCCTGTGCGTACGCAAGCGGGCAGACAGCCGCCGCCGTCTCTACGTGGCCGTGCAGGCCAGCAGCGCCCCGTGTGCCGCCCGGGCACTCATTAGGCCGCTACACTCTGCAGGTTATTGATTCATCTATTGCATTCGATTGAATGAGATAGTTGAAGGAGAACTGCTTTGCCTTGACTGGCTAAACGGAAAATCATAATTTGCCTTTACCTTCTATTATTTCTAATTAGACCATGCATTTCCATTCTTCACGGTTTCTTATTACTTTGCTACATCAAACTTTAATTCTTTGGACCACCAAGCTAATTCCAGAACTGCTACTACAATTGCTATTATACTATATAATAATATATGAATGATAGTGTGCTCTTTTTGTTGCCAAAATGGCGTACTCACAAACACGCCTGATCCAGCAACGTCCAGGTGATCTTAGGATTTTGGTGTTATACTACCTACTGTTATGAGTTTGATATCTAATGTTTTCCTGCCTTTGTGTACAACCTAGCATCTTTAAAGAAAAAAAAGTGCAGTGATTTACCTCACAAACTATGCATGTCATCGTCTTGAACAATCCCTATTCTTTATTTACACTACATATGGCATGCCCAGCATCATTCATTGGTACTGAAAGCCGCAAAAGACATATGAATAGTATGCTCTCTATCACATGACTTTGTTGTTCCATACTGTCATGGTTATTTTCTGATGGAGTGTCCCCGACTCTGAATGATTACCTAAGTTCCTGAATATATGCATATTTCTAAACCCACCACATTGATTGTCATCGATATACTATATGAATATGGATGTCAGTATGCTCCACTGAATTGAGAATATATGCATATTTCCTAATGTTCAGCTTAATGCGATAGTTCAACGCCTTTGGGCTTCATTTTTATTTACTAACCATATGGAAATGCTACATATTGTCATAATTTTTCCTCACTGAGTTGGTTCCATGTCAGGCTTAATTCTATTCACTGAATTAGTGCAACTGTCATCCAATATTTTTGTTCATGTATTCTTCCAGCACGGTGTAATTCAGTTGGCTTAATGTTTTTCTCCACACACTCTTACTACAGATTATTGAAGTCCTTTGAATATGGTTAAAGTGTTGACGAAACACTGAACCTGATGATTTATAAACGATTAAAAATGTCTGATCCAAGATAGTGTACCATTTGCTCGCATTTATGGCTTATCAGATATGGTAAATTGTCCTCTTCTTTAACTCAAACTCCTCAACACTCTTGCTGTATATGATCTAATTTTAGAATCACTGTTTATGCATAATTTCAGATTTCCCTTTTCAGATAATTGTTTCAACTGCACAATCCAAGGTTGCAACGTGGCTCCTTCAATAGCATGTAATATTTTTTCCATCGATGATTCCTTCATATTATCTTAAGCACCATTTACCAAAATACAGTCCTATGCCCGCAAATTTCATTATTTTTTTTAACCAAAGTGCAGCCTAAAGCTACATACTATTACAGGCACTTCGCAATTATCACCATCAGCGCCACTCGCAAGAGCAGTAATGGAGATATTGAAGCAGTGTAACAACATGCCTCATATAACACAATGTTATTTTAGCTATGGATGTGCTACGAAGGGAACCTCCAGATGTACAATTTAAGATGATTTTGCCTTCTCTTTTTACTGCTTTCATGTCTTCAACTGATGCTTTCATCACCAAATATTTTTTTTTTTTTTTTATTTTGTGTCACAAACTTTTGTTCCTAGCCCGCGCAATTGCGCGGGGGCTCCTGCTAGTATTCGTCACGCGTCTGTCTGCTTCATTCTGCTACTCTGCCCGCTCCCGCCAAGTAGGGCTTCGTCCTCAACGACTTCGGGAACTAGCATGGGTCAGGCCGTTCAGTGAACTCGAGCTTTCGATTTCGCAAAAAGAGAATTACTTCGCCAAGGAGCCCAACGACGACTAGGATTCACATTTGACCAAGGGTAATCAGCATGCCTGGCCCTGGCGACGTCGATGACATCAGCAGAGATCCAATGGTGATCGGCATGCACATGCCTGGCGACGATGTTGATGACACCAGCAAAGACTCAAGGGTGGGTGATCAGCATGTCGAAGACACCAGCAGGGATTCAAGGATGATGAGCATGCAGGCATTTGACTTTTTTTTGCGAATGGGGACAAACAACCAGGCCGACAGTAGCTCCTCTAAGAGTCAAGTCTATCGGGTGTGTTTAGAGGCCGAAATTTTGGGCCAAAATTTGGAATTCAAGCGCACTGTGAACTGAAAAAAAATTGTAGCACATTTCGTTTGTTTGTGGTAAATATTATCTTACTATGGGATAACTAGGCTCAAAAAGAATTGTCTCGCAAATGTATATCTAAACTGTATGTAATTAGTTTATTTTTTTTACCTACATTTTATACTCCTGATATGCGTCTTTGGCCTCTAAAATTTTGGAGAGAATCTTAGGAGTGAAAGTTGAAGGCAATCCTGAGTTCCCACTCCTTCTAGTAATACGACTTGTATTGTACTAGAAAGGATTTCGTATAGATACATTGGATATATTACAAGACCTGAGTTCCTGAAAAAGATGGGACTCCAAAACCTGCTTGATGCATATATCAATATGAGATTATTATTAGAAAAATATAGTACCACATAACTAATAAATATACATATATATTCTAACACTTATCACTAGGGATTTTTTTTTGTTATATGATAGTACATTGTAGACGACAGTGCATAGTTTGTTCAACCATAAATTTTTGTGCACGTCTCTGAAATGGGCTACTCAGTAGGGCTTTTATGGGCTAGGATTGTTCGGGCCATTGTTAGAGTAAATGGGCTTGAGAAGTTCGTTTGGGACTCGAAAGATCACGGCCGTTCACCCGTTCTGAATACACTTGAAAGAAGCTAAAAACTAGTAATAATTATTTTTTACTAGTAATAATTATTTTTCTCATACTCCTTTTGCTTCTTATTTTCCGATGGGCATACCTACAGGGCAGGGGCAGCAAAGCGACGCGCCATCATTCTCGCTCGGCCGGTCATCATGTGGGGCCATTCGAATTGGCATATTCCGGCCCCATTGTGCTGTCTCAGTACACATTGAAGTTGATGGCACTACACTAGGCCGTGGCCGTCAGGTCCAACCGATGAGCGACAAAATGGGCCCTGCTACATGTGTGGCTCCAAGTATTTAGGTTTGGTCTGCCTCCACTCCACTTCCAACACTCAACCGGATCTTTATGCGGCTCCCCTCTATTTTTGAAACGAAGGATTTCTCACCAAAGATAAAGTTCTGGTTTATGTAACAAAACGCTACACACGGTGCATCCAAAATCAGTTGATTGTTTATTGTCAGTACTGCTAATTTCTGTCACTGTATTATTCTTTCTTGGTTCTGAATTGATTCCCAAAATTTGAGTTTTGTCCCAGACTATATATATACAGCTCTTTTATTAGTTGGAAGCCATGATTATGCACCGTCTCATAGTACTCGTTTCGGAGGCGGTTGGCTAGGGTATTTAATCATGCCGGAGTAGTATGGTGTTTCGCAAAAAAAAAACGGCAATCAGTCTTTGGTTCGATGCCGATGCTGATGCTGATGCGCGCGACCGTGTGGTATAGATGTGTTTAGTCTTTTTCCGTGGTCCACACGACCACACACCAGCCGGGGATTTCGTGTATCCTACCGGCACGGCAAAGGAACCAATCAGGCTGCCGATCCCCTGCACTGCATCCCTTCTTCACCCACCTCTCGTGGCGTCACTATTATCTCAACTCTCATCTCATGATTCACCTCACGCCATTGAAATTTTGAAGAGAAAAAGGAAAAGGTGAAGAGACGAACGGGATAGATACAGTTGCAGGCGGCAAACGGCAGAGGCAGTGAGGCAGAGGCAGACCGAGGAACCGGACAGGGCGTCCCAGAAAGCGAAGCGACCGAGTGCCGGCCCGGCCTGCCCGCTGGTGAGGTCACGGTCAAAGCGAGCCGCCCCGCGCAAGCGGCAGGCTGCAAAGGTGGTTGGCAGCATCAAGAAATGCCCCCCCCTCCTCGATCCCTGCCTTGCCTGCCTGCCTTGGCCGGTTGGCCCCCGCGCGCGCGCCCAGGTCCCAGGCCCTCCCCTCCCGTGGATGGGGATGGATGGCGTTGGCATCGCATCGGCACATTGGCATGGCGCTGGCACTGGGACACGCCCTGGACTGGACCACATTGACCGGTCAGACCCCGGGGCACGCGGGCAAGCACGCTGCCCCCGTGCATGCGGTGCCGGACACCGGTGCCCGGTGCGCCCGCGCCGCTCCCAGTGCCCGTCCCCGTCTGGGTCTCGTGAGCCCCGCACCGCCGCTCCTGTCGCCGATCCGGATTTAGGACGCCTTCTTTAATCACGCTCAGCTGACTGATTGATAATTAATAAAGTACTACTACTCAACTAGTAGCTCTAGCTGAGCTGACTGATCAATAAAGCGCCGTCTCGAGCCGGGCTTGGATTAGCATCTGAGCGGCATCGTGATGATCATCCGTGCGCTTAACTTATTGCTGCTCGCGCGGACGCCGGTGCGTGCCTCCGCTTTGTTTATGCCTGCTGGCCCCTGTCATTTGAGCACTAGTTTTTGAGGAACCTTGCTTTCTGCCTCTGGGGAGCAGACCGGTTTAGCAGCGCGGTCGCAAGCTTTGCTGTTTTTTAATTTAATTTTATTATTTTAATCGAAATCGCGGCAGGGCCTCAAGGACCGTGTAGCTCCAGTCGTACTAGTATTACACACATGACGTGCACGCGGGTTGTGGATGCCGAAAACCCTGAAAAGAATCTCCAAACAAATGCAGATTGGACTGCTGGCCGGGTCGGCTTTCCCCACTTCAAAATTGGGCTTGAGCCACGGTTAGGTTTAGGACTTCAGGTCATATGCTGATGTTCATCCATGCCATGCCTACGCAGCCAGTAGTAAACCACTAACCAGAACACCAGTAGTTCCGCAGGCGCAATGCAACAGTCCAGCAAGCGTTGAGCCTCACCTGAAACGTGACTAAACTAATCTCAACTCTCACCTGTGCGCCGGGACGCTGGGCTGCACGGGCAGTCAGTCCGGCACGGCAGCATTGCCATGCTCGGCTGCCCCCGCCCCCACGACGACACCCCAAAGCAGGGAACTGATGCGGGGCTTTTCCTGCCGTGCTGAATGCCTGATCTCGATTCGTGTTTCGGCCGGCAGGATCGCCGGAACGTGGCGCCCATGACCGGACCGCGCCATAGAGGCGTGGGAGCGCCAAGCAAAGGCATCAGTGAGGTGCTGCCCCCGCTTCTGGTCGCGTACGTACGTCGCGCTCCTGTGCTCGCACAGTCGCGCATTGTTGGGTTGGGTCAGTAAAGTCAAGGCCGCCGGTCTCGCGCAGTCGCCCCGCACTGTTTGTATCCCGCCGCCCTGCCCTCCTCCCCCCGCCATCGCCGGCCGCGGTGCGCACTGTGCCGGCCGGCCGGCCAGACGTGTATCCGGTCCTCGGTGTCGGGCAGAAACGGAGCCGGGCGGAGCACGCAAGCAAAGCAACAGCAGCGGCCGATGGGAGTACAGTACACTAGCGTCCCTGTGTGGCATCAGTATGAAGTGAAGTCACGCGCGAGCACGCGTCGCACAGGATCCGACGGATTTGACCTGTGCGGGAAGCCGACGCGTCGTCTCCGTCTTCCGTCTGCGCTCGTCGTGGCGTCCACCACTCGCAACGGCAAGCCCGAGCGCGTTTTAATGCGGCACGACGGCCTGCTCGTCCGTTGGATCAAATCGATCGTCTCGTACCGTGCGTGGCCTTTTTGACTTGCGGCATCCGCACGTAAAGAATTGCAAACGTGCCGACACGGCGCGGCACGTACCCGGCTACGGCTCGGCTACGGATGGGGACGGCATCGTTGAGGTCACCGGCCGGGTTTAAATTCCTGCGCGTACCGCCAGGGTGGCCACAGGACCGTGACGGGAAACCGTCAGAGTAGAGTGCCCGGAACGCATTTGAATGCTTTCGGATGGAGCGTTGTCTTTTGGGCATGCCCACGTTCAGCAGCTTGGCTTTCCTTCCCGCTGAACCCTGTAGCCACCAGCCTCAGCGAAGGTCCGGTTTCGTGAGTTCTTGATCTCGAACCTCGTTGAACGCCGTCGCCGATAAAAGCCGGCCGCGCGGCCGGCCGGTTGAAATTCCAATGGGAATCGGGGAGGAGAGGAGGAGGACCGGCCATGGGGACACAAGGGGAGGAGGAGGGACCAACCATGGGGACACGCCAAAGGGAGGAGGAGCTGCCATGGTGATGCACGGAGGAAGAAGAGTTCGGGATTACGGGATGGAGAAATGAAATGGCGCCACGGTATTGGAAGTTAGGGTTTCATCTAATATACTATCATCCGACTGACTCTGAAAACCACCTAAATCATCCAATGGCGGGATTTACGGGGCTAAACCGCGCCTCCCCTGTTGGATCGGACCGGGCGCGTCTTCTACCCAAATCATGCCGATTCGCGCCCGAAACGCGGCGCGCACGGCATTTTATAAAAAAAGCACGGCACGCGGCAAGGCCGGGCCGGACCGCTTTCCGGCCGTGCTTTTTCGTACCGGGCCCGTGCCAGCCCGTTTCATTTGGCCCGTTTGGAATTCTTTATCCGCACGCTTGCGCGGCTACGTATACGTCACGTACCCGCTACGGCCCTGCTACGGCTGGGTGGCGTTGAGGTCACCGGCCAGGTTTAAATTCCTGCGCGTACCGGCAAGGTGGCCACAGGAGGAACGCATTTGAATGCTGAGCGTTGCTTTGCGCATGCACGTTCAGCTTGGCTTTCCTGCCCTGTAGTAGCGTCCCGGACCCTCCTACTTTTGCCTTTATGTTTTCGGGCTCCTTTTCCTTTTATTTTTCTCCTCTGATAAATGATGTACTACTACGAAATCTTTGCTTCGGTCACGGTCTCGCCTCGGTCATGGTCGTACCGGATCCACTTGATTAAAAAAAGGAGGCTCCTCCAACCTGGCGCCGCTGCACGTGTGGTGTCTCGCCATCTTTTCTCTCCTCTCCTCTCCTCCTCGGCGTTCAAAACAGTTGGGGGCTTTGTTGGACTACCGTCAGGCTAATGCTGACTGTCAGAGCAAGCGCGGTAGAAACAACTGAAAGCGAGATACGGCGAATCCACAGACGCCAGGCCTGTCAAATTCTGCTTGACGCTCGTGCAGGGCGGGTTTGTTGTTACAGGTTTGAAATCGTTTAGCATTTCTCAGTGATTTATGGCGGGCATTTGTTGGCACACGTCTACTAACTGAAGGGCAAAATGGGCATGCAGACTGGGCACGCGCCCGTCGTCCGATGTACCGTAAGCGTAGCGTACCCAACGTGGTGGTCGCGGACCACGAGGGGGTTGAGCCGTACGCTCTGCCAATGCGGTCACGGTGACCGGTGATATCAGCCAGTGCACGCACGTGCTGCCCGCGTGCCGAGAGGACTACGCTGCGCGCGCCACGCCGTCGTACACAGTACGCACGCTCTTGTTTCTCATCGTCTGCTGCTCTCTTTGCTTTCGTCTCGCCCGCCTTCACCTCCACCTTCACGCCCTTGCAGAAAAAAAAGAGGAAGTGAATCGAGAAAAGGGTAAAAAACGCGATACCCGTTTCTTTGGAATGGAACCATGGAAGCACAGGTCACATCAGGCTAAAGAAGGCCGCCACACGCAAATTTTTACATGCCGCCATTTTCTGCAAGATTCTACTAGTATACCGCATGTGGCACTCAATAGCTTTCTTCTGGCAATTTCCCGTTTCTGTCAGTAGCACGGGCAAAAATGAGGAAAAAATTTGTGTTAGAGAAAAAAGAATAAATAAAAGAAAAGCAAAAAAAAACCCAGTGGGAGGACAGGGGGTGTGCAGAGAGGCCCACCCCACACGCGAGGTGTCAGTGAGTGTGCAAAAAGGCAGGGGCTGGTCCCCACATTTCCATCAATCCCCATTCCCTCGCTCCTCAAACACACAAAAAAGAAAAAAAAATCCAACACAAATAAAATAATACTCCCATCTGGATATTCTTGCTCTCTCTCTCTCTTCTTCTTCTCCAGTCCACCCACTATAGCTTGGACTAGATCTCAAATTCTCCCACAGTTTCCCACTCCCCGTTTTCCCCATCCCCCCCGCCCCGCCGGCCGTCTTCCACCCTTCTTCCCACCCCCCATCAGATCTTCTTCCCCATATCTCTGTGCTGCTTCACTCGCCGCAATCCACTCTCAATCCATCCAAAACCCCGAAAGCTCTCCTCCGCTCCGCTTCCCTGTTTCTCGTCCGCCTTTTGACTCTCCCCTAGCTAGCTGCTGTTTGCGGAGCAGCCCGTGATTCCAAGAAAAGCAACTGGTCAAGAAAGAGTGGAAGAAAGGAGGATGGTGATGATGATGGCGATAAGTCACCCCATGATTCGCCCCATCATTCCGTCGCCTCCGAGGCCTGCGCGCTGCTAAAAGGGCCTCGCCGTCCGTCGTGGTGGTGCTGGTGTGCGTGGGCGGGGACTCAGTCGCTGCGCCGCCACAATGCCGCAGTACCAGGAGCTGTCCTACGGCGGGCAGGTGCTCGACATCGACACGGCGCTCAAGGATGGCATCCTCGGCGGCGCGCTGGAGCCCGTGGATGCCGCGGCGGGGACGCCGGGAAGCAGCCTGTGGAGCTGCGCAAGATGATGGACGAGCTGGACGCGGCAGGCGACGGCGGCGGCGACGAGGCGGTGCCGGCGGTCTTCATCTGCCCGATCTCGCTCGAGCCCATGGTGGATCCGGTGACGCTCTGCACGGGGCAGACCTACGAGCGGGCCAACATCTCGCGGTGGCTCGCCTTGGGCCACCGGACCTGCCCGACCACGATGCAGGAGCTCTGGGACGACGCGCTCACCCCCAACGCCACTCTCCGACAGCTCATCGCCGCCTGGTTCTCCCGCCGGTACACGCGCTTCAAGAAGCGCTCCGCGGACTTCCACGGCCGCGCCGCCGACCTCGTCCACAGCCTCCGCGGCACGGCTGTGCCCAGGCGGCAGCCCCTCAAGGGCCAGGCCCGCGTCGCGGCGCTGCGGGAGCTGCGCACCCTCGCCACCACCCACCAATCCGTCACCAAGGCCATCGCCGAGGCCGGCGGCGTGGCCCTGTTGACGTCGCTGCTCGGCCCCTTCACGTCCCACGCCGTGGGCACCGAGGCGGTCGCCATTCTTGTCAGCGGGGTGCCGCTTGACGCCGACGCCAAGGCCGCGCTCATGCAGCCGGCCAAGGTGTCGCTTGTCGTCGACATGCTCAACGAGGGCGCGGCGGACACCAAGATCAACTGTGTCCGCCTCATCCGCATCCTCATGGATGAAAGGGGTTTCCGGCCGGAGACGGTGGCGAGCCTGAGCCTCTTGGTTGGTGTCATGCGCCTCATCCGGGACAAGCGGCATCCAGACGGTGTGGTGGCTGGGCTCGAGCTGCTGAATTCGATCTGTGCGGTGCACAGGCCAGCGAGGTGTATGATTGTAAGCATTGGTGCGGTGCCGCAGCTGGTGGAACTGTTGCCGGAGCTAGCAACGGAGTGTGTCGAGCCGGCCTTGGACATCTTGGATGCCCTGTCTGCGGTTCCAGAGGGGAGGATGGCTCTCAAGGATTGTCCGCGGACGATACCCAATGCCGTCCGCTTGCTGATGAGAGTTTCAGAGGCATGCACGCGACGGGCGCTGTCGATGCTGTGGACGGTGTGCCGGATGGCTCCTGAAGAGTGTGCACCTGCCGCCGTGGAGGCGGGGTTGGCCGCCAAGCTTCTACTTGTCATCCAGAGTGGTTGTGCACCGGAGCTGAAGCAGAAAGCGTCGGAGCTGCTCAAGCTGTGCCGCCTCAACTACACTGACACCCTCTTCATCTCCAAGTGCAAACTCACAAGGACAATTCAGTGAGGTGATGCAATTGATGCTGCTCTGATGCGGTTTGATTCGATGATGCGTGGTTTGTCGATTGACCTTGCTGAGTTCAGAGTTCCAGGGAAATGGAATTTGCCAAATTGACAAATGGTATTGAGCATGTATAGATAAACTTGCAGATTTAGCTCTATCATCCCATCTGAAGAGATTAGGGTGGTTGAGCAGATGGCGAGACTAGATGGGTACCATAACAATTTGCGGGGAGACAAGAAGCATTGCAGCATAGTTACTTGCGAGTTAGATGGCAAGCAGGCGGGTGTACATGGGAAATTGATGTGAATTTGATCAGCTCAATAAACACCTGAGGCTGGGTGGTAAGTACAGCCAGTTTTGCCATTAGGCTAGCATTAAGCAAACCAGCAAATTTAGATCTGTGGCAATGTGCGTATGTCAGGGCTGTAGATGTTGTTCCTGTCCTTGTAATTACACAGTACTGTTGCTTCTACACTGGAATATACATTGCCATTGCTTGGGGGGGAAATTTTGAATTGTCCATCTTGATCGATTACTGCCTAGTCAAATTGGGGAAATGTGCTCTTCCTGTAGCACATGCTAAAAAGCTCGTTGCTGCCTTACCACTGCCAAAGTTGATGCTCTCTTGAGCCCTCTCGTTCTCATTTCGTCATTTCTCATTGTTGTTAGCTCCTGGAGTTTCAGCATCTGATTTACAGTAATTTAGCAATTATCTGATCATGTGGGGCTTCTGTTTTAACAAGCAATACTGCATGCCGAGCACTCTTGTAAGATAGTATCACAGTCCTCCTCCTTACTGGTGTGTCGTTAGGGTTTAAATTCTGGATGCCAATGAACAGTTAGGGTCAGTTGAAGATTTCATGATGAAATTTGAGCTGTTGCATCTCATGTTTCCTTGAGCTGTGGATGCTGGTTCCTCCTCCCTCGTACCAGCATTCTACCTGCATCCTGGGAAAGCTGGTCTTATATATCACATCAGGCGATCTACTCCATCATCAAGATGTCTGTATTTTTATTAGACCCTGCTTTGCTTTTCCACTTGCCTAGTCAGCGAGGGTTAGATAAAGCCACGGGGGCACTAGTAGAGCCTACTAGGGCCGTCCATGATTGATCCGAGCGTCAGGCTTTTGCTTTACGCGGCCAAAACTTTGCAAAGCAACTGTAGGCGGGGCCAAGCTAAGCTTAGCTGGTGGTGATGGCTAGCAGTGGCAGTAGCCGCCACCCGCGTACAGTAGCCCTAGCTAGCTCCGGAGCTGGTGTATGAATGGTGATGGTCACTTTGACCTGGGATCGGATGAAACGAACGAGGCAGCCGTCGCCGTCGCCGTCGCGTTCTGCTTTCCGAAACCCACGACGCGACGTCTCCGTGTCCGACGCGAGCGCGCACACACGCCGCCGCACACCCCCTTCGCGCACGTACAAGCTGTCGCTTTTCTCGCGCACACGCCGCAAGCTAGGAGGACGGACGTGCGCGTGTGAGGGAAAGAGAGCCGGACTCGCCGCCTCGGACGCCGGCGTGGGCGGGGGCGGCCGGCCAACCATGTGGCGGGGGCAGCTTTGGGGCGGTTGGGGAGGTGAGTGACACACACTGTCGATGGAGGATTGGCGAGTGGCAACGCTGGAGCTGGAGCTGGAGCAGGACCACTAGCGTGCGCCGATCGGGCCATTGATTGGCACGTTCGTGGGGTGCCGGCCGGAGCCGGACTCGATGTGCCGAGGCAGGCAGGCGCCAGTACAATCTGGACGGGCACGGACCGACGGGTCTTGGGTGTAGTTGGATCCTTTATACTTGCCAAAGCACCGCACTAGCCCCAGTGGCTCTGATCTGAGGAAACAACAAAAAGTGTTTGGTCAATCGCGCGCGTCTCGGTGGAGTTTGGATGGAAAGAGGGCTGGAAGGCATCGATCGATCCAAGTACATACATGCTGCTACATTGCATACTGCGCGAGCCACTACACGTCGAGAAACGTGCTGTTGCGTGGTCTGTCTCGTCCCCATGCCGTGCTATTGTGGTGCCAGTGCAGTAGTGCTGCTATGGCTACTGCGGATCGAGCACGCGACCTGTTGAATGGAACGGTGCGTTGGCCGGACTGTGTGTTTATGTGTGGCGACGCGAGGAGAGGGACCGACCACATCGGCCCCCCCTGCACCGGCTCCTGCTGCTGCATCACTAACGGCGGATGCTCCATGTGCAATGAATTCTGGAGTGTTCAGAGCAAAATCTCTGGGACGGGTTCTGGAGAAAAGATGTTGTTTTGAAAATTTTGATCCGCTGCCACGCACGCACTGGCGCCTCTCGCATGAGCCCATCCATGCCTTGTAACTTTGTTACCGCAAAAGGGTAGAAAAGAGCTCACGGTGAAGCTGAAAGCCTGAAACCCAGCCATCCGCTATCGTCGGGCTGTTACCACGCACAAGATCGATCAGGTGGTGATCACTGAACGTCGCGTGGGCGGCGAAAACACACAACCGTCGTGCGCCTTGTCTGTCTTGACGACCTCAAGTAAAGCAGCACATACAGGGAATACCGAATAATACGAATGCTTGCTTCAAGTTGGGCGTACGTATCATCATTGCATTAGTACAGTATACGTCAGGGGAAGATTGTATGCCGGCCTGCCGGTCGGTGGATAAAGCGTGGACGCCTCGTGTATCTTTTGCGTAGGGCTTGAGCAGCTTGATGCGTCTCGTGCTTCCACGGGCCGAGGGGCCGGCCAGCTCAGCCGCATGCAGCCGGCCGGCGCGCGCCAGAGCACAGTACAGCGGCAGCCGGCAGCCCGCAGGCCGATCGATCGACGGCTCGACGCAGGCGGGAGCGCGCCTGCATGTAGCGGCGTTGCAGTCTTGCAGAGGCTGATGAGAGGCGCAATGATCGTCGATTCATGCACTCCCGTGCCCGTGGACTTTCGTGTCCAGCAGAGCCGAATCATTTCTCCCTGCGCTCCTCCCCGTACTGTATATATGCGCCTCTGCCGACTGTGAACCTCGTTTCGTTTCGTCGTTGGTTGATGCGAGTTGTCACTCATGGGTCATGGCTGCCGGGGCTGAGGCCTGAGCTCATCTGAATTGTGTTCTGAGTAGGAGTTGTACTGTACTACTCCTAGCGCTCTGGCGCCACGGTCCGCTTTGCCTAGTCCAATCGATGCGTCTGTGCTTGTCACAATGTTTGGCGAAGATTTATGAAAAACACTTCACCTCATGTCTCGCTCAATACCAACGATGGGTTTTCTTTAACCACGCACGGGTTGTGCTTTTGACCTCAAGACCGAATGCCTCCCGCCGTTAGAAAGTGTCGCCTGGGAAGCGGTATAGTTTTCTAACGACACTTTCATTGAAAGCGTAGGGAGTACTTCATTTCACTGGCAGAAGGAGCCGTTTTTGTACAGCGGTACGTACGAGTACACCGCTGGAGGCCACTGTGCGATACTACAGCTCAAAGCTCAAGCAACCTCCACCTACACAAACAAGATCCCCGATTTCTCTCAGAAATACGCTGAAGGCGATGCCGTGCGGTAAATGCCACTGCCGGTGTTCCACGGCGACGCCATTAACTTCGCAGGCTTGAGGGGCTGGCGGGGTGCGTTGCACGCGACAATTTACTGTACTTGCCAACGCCGGCGATCGTATTGGTCGGTACCTGGTACGGGTACGTAACGTGGTGGCGCCGGCGCTGGCGCACGCCGTCGTCGTCTAGCCCTAGCAGTAGCAGTCACCACCAGGGACCGGTCCCTGCGTCGTCGGTCCGGGTGGAACATGATCATACATACACTCTTCTTTCCAGGAGCGTCATTTCAGAACACTTACGTTTTCACAATGCAAAAAACATTCTATAAACCGCCATGGCTCCACATTTTCCTATCGTTCTGGGAACATGGCTGCAGCCCTGGGCCCGTGCCCGCGCTGCAGGAGATGAGACCGAGAGCCCCAGCGGGGACGAGGGGTGGGGCGCGCCGCCCGTCAGCGCACCTGCGGCTGCCCCCACGGCCAGCGGCAGCGGGACATGGCCGGTGTTTATTGACCCGCGCTCTGAAACAAAGCTCGCCAGTTTGGCGTCCAGATCGCGCGCAGACCAGCGCCGCCCCCACCGTCCGTCGGACCGGAGCGGCTTGGCTCCCGCTCCGGCAGGCGCAGCGTTCGACACGGCACTGGGAGGCACGCCGGCCGGCCACCGCGAAAGTGAAGCACGGACGGTCTGTGTGTACGTCCATGCGTTGCTGCTGCTCGCTTTCTGGTTTCGCTGTCCGCCTTGGCCGTGGGACCGAACTGACCCAACGGTGTTCACGTCGCCGGTCAGAGTGAGAGGTGATCAGTTCCCCCGCCCCGTGAGCACCCTGGAAGGCCGACATGCGTACATCACCGCCGGGTACCGCGGAATCAACCGAGCTTTACCGAATCACGGAGACGATCTTTGCCACGGAGTAATAGTGGACACCCAAAGGCGGCAGCCGGCAGCCTATCTGGCAATAAAATGTGTTTGCGCAAGGGTTTCAGCTTCATGACTTCGTCTCATTGAATGTGTACATGTACCAGTACATTGAATTCTCTCGAGTACCTTCATCTCCATAAATGTGTAATTCCAGATCCAACATTAAAGGTGTAGTACAACCAGGAACCATAAGGGCTTCACTTAACACAGGATGGATAGAACAGAAACTACAACCAGCTGCATTTCCACTACACATCGAAAGGCCAACAAAGAAATAGAAGCAAAACTGAACAAGAAGCCATATCTATCGGTTAAAGTTTATGCCATGTGATTCTCTCTTCAAATATACGTACTGCTACTGTGTCTAATGGCAGTTGATCTATGTAGCTCTACCTAGACTGCTTCATTATCCCAGTAGTTCCTCAGCTGCGACATATGGAGGAGTAGCCCGTCCCGGCCTAATCCGGTAACACTGCTTGTCATGATCCATGGTGGTGGATCTGGATAAAGTCCGCTAATAGTTTCCTGGAACTGCTTGATGTTCTCATCAGGCCGTCCTCCTTTACCCTTCTTTTTTACTTTGTCGCACTTGGTGAACACAAATGTCAATCCAATCTGAAACAGCAACATATCTAATTATTTTTTTACCAGAAGCAACATAGATATAGAGAGAATGCAGTTACAGAGATGCATAATAGACATATGCAGCATCAACACAAAAAAATGAGTTAGTTCAAATAAAATACACCAACATCAGACGGAACAATATTATCAGTTGAACTGCATATTGCCTTACATTGTTACGACCAAGCCAGTTAGCACAGTCTAGATCAATTTTCTGAGGTGGAATACTGGCATCAATAAGGAGAAGTACGCCAACCAAGGTATCTCTGTTCAAGAAGTAACCCTTGGTAAATGAAGACCAGTCCATTCGAGCTGATTGGGATGCAGCTGCAAACCTACATGGAGGAAGATTTATGTTCGTAACATAGGTCAAATGAGAACCTGCAGTACGTTGAAAATTATATAAAAAATAAACAGTATGTTTAAATAGTTTATACTACACCATTAGAACAAACAATCTTAAAATAAGTGTGGAAAAAGGAATCATAGGTCGCTTTTTGAGTGTCTGTAAAACATTCTTGTTTCATGCTGGAGGCAGAGGCACTGTTAAAACATTATCAAGAGTCAGGATCGACACCAGCGAATGAAATCAGGAAGGAAAACTACAACTGATGCAAAATGAAGCTTGTGCCCCATCGTATATGACATGAAAAAAGACAGTAATGGGTTTCCAGAACTAACAAATTAGCAGGCTACCATCAGGACAAAATGTTTATGTCACTTTTTTTTTTTCTGGTCAGAAGTTTGAACCTGAATGGATTGCATCCACTGTTCTATTGCTATGTTAATTTATCATAGTGAAACAAGCACAGCATATAGGAACGCTATTTGCATGAACATCAGCTGTATAGAAAGGTTCTAGAACAATATCTTATATGCCAAAATTCAAGATTGTCACAAATGAATACTAGCTCTGTCGTAAAAAGAATGCCATTCTGGCTATGGAACTAGATGAGTGTGATGAAGGTAGTACATCAGCAGGATTAAATTCCTAATCAACATATGTAAAAGAGAGAGAAAACAAAAGATGTTCCCATTCTGGAACATAGCATGTGAAGCACTAGTGAACAAGTTGACTCCATAATTTGGGACCAACAACCTTAGCGTGGTAGAAAAGAGTAAACATACCCATAACCAGGCAAATCCACAAGGTACCAACTCTTATTAACCAAAAAGTGATTGATTGTCTGGGTCTTCCCTGCAGAACATATGACGATGTTAGAACCCATGACCATGCATAAAAAGTGTGCAATTCAAAACAAAGAAACATTACAAGCCATGTTTGCCCTGCCAGAGTAAATTTATTAAGTTTGATATACAACAATAATGAGGTAGTCATATTACCGGAGCAGTGTTTTCAAAGTTAGCTTACAGAAAATAAAGTCTAAAGTTGAAGAGAAACTCCCGAGCAAACAAATAAAAATATGCTAACTGTAAATCAAATCACTGTAACCGAAGGATGCGCGGGATCAATAGTTAGGATAGGAGCCCTTATAAAGTCAGCAAAAAGAAATACACTGAGGTTTCAATGTCCAATCCAATAATAAAAATATTGGACCATGGACATTACAAGTTATTGGCTAGTAAGATTGAATTGGAAGTTCCATAATTGGTACCACCACACCCAGAATGGGAGGGGCTTGATTTGTGAAACCGAAGTGTTATCTGCTATAGTTTGAATTTGAACAGGTTCTAAATCCCTACTGCTAATGGCCTGTCCATCCAATCAGGGACAGATCCATAGTACAAGCATTGTTGTCCTGTGACATCAATAACCTTGTATAATTACCACTACAATACCAGTGTACTATAGTAGAAGATCCAAAAGTTTTTGAAGGTTATAGCTTAGTGACATCAATGATTAAAACTTCTGGATCCGCCCCTGCCAATACAATTGCCACGCTGGGTACTATGAATTCATTTAAATTCCAAATATACTTTTGAATTTATATATTTCATAGCATGGGTTTATTCTTCCAGTGCCCACTAGAAAATCTGAGTGCCGCTGGGATCTGTAAAGACTGCAACCCTAACCAGAATACCCCAAGCCCCAGAACCAAGGGGAAGGGGGATTACATAATCAGATTTAGAGCGCCATCACGACATTACAGTAACTTAAAACTGACTGATAAGCTAATTAAAAGCCAAACAGGGAAAATGCATGGATAAACTAAGAGCATTTTCAATGAAGCAGAAGGACAAAGCTTAAAAAGATTGTTCTTCGGTATCACCAGGCTTTTTGGAGGTGAGCGCGGCTTCCTTGCGACGGGTGAGAGCGTTAATGAGCGAGGACTTGCCAACGTTGGACCGGCCGAGGACAGCGAACTCAGGTCGGTCATCCTGGGGGCAGTCCCGCGCGCGCGCGCTGCTCTTGACGAACTCAGCCTCCTTCACCCTCGCGTCCCCAGCGTAGGGCCCGACCACGATGTTCGACCCCGGTATGACCATCTCCGCGGGCACCGCCGCGTCCCGCTCCACCCCGGGCGGCAGAAACAGCGCAGTCTTCACGATCCCCATAGGCGGCGGCCCGACCTTCCTGGCGTTCTTGCGCGTGGCCGCTGGAACCGGCGCTGGCGCTGCATCCTTTGGGGAGGCTGTTCCCGCCTCTGCAGAAGCTGAGAACGTGCGACGGGAGGGGACACAGGCGCTGGTGAGCGGCGGCGGCGCGACGGCTCGGAAGAGGGAGGGGCGCGGGCGGAGGAGCATAGCAGCAGCCAGCAGGAGCGTGCTCAGGGGTGTTCGACGGAGTGGCGGATGAGGAGTCGCGGGTGGCTGCGGCAGCAGCGTGCCGTCTACCGTGGGCTGTGCTGTTCCATTAGTTAGGTATTCGAGAGATTGGGCCCAACGGTAGGCCGAATAGTTGGGCCGTAGGAGAAATCAATTACAAAATCTATTTGAACATCCTCTAGTTTCATCAGCCCACAACCGAAAAATCGGTCTCCAACTTCTAATACCAGCGCAGTGCATTAAATAGTAGGCGTTAAGTAGCGGTGCCCCCCGCCTATAGCGAGGTGCCTCAGTAAACTTGAAGATTTGTTTACCAATTTTTCGTCTTCATAGTAGTAAGGTTTGAGTATGTGTGTTCATAGGGGTGAGTGTGCGTGCGTGTTGAGCGTCATGTTGTAATCAGTGTAATCTAAAAAAAAAAAGTTTGCTCTCAAGATGATTTCAAAAAAGCGGTTTTAGCCAATGTAGTGCCATCTGAGAGAAGTAAATCAATTACGTTGACAATTCAAAATACCATTTTTTTAAAAAAAATAATTTTAGAAAATATTCAATTAATCCAAATACGACATCTAATCTAAGAAAAATTAATAGAAAATATAACATCAGTTTATTTTTTTCCCCTAAAAATATGCTCTACATATGGTCCCCAGCTTGGAATAAGTTAACTCTTGTATGTCTGATTTTGATATTTGTTTTCCATTAAATGCTCTCATTATCTTTTTTGGACGCGGGGATAACCCCATTTTTATTAAGAGTGACGGAAATAGAGTGTCATGGACCCCACAGAAGGACAAGATAGAAACAGATGCTAGACAGGCTAAGCGCACATGCATAGCAAACAATAGCAGCAGGTGAGGCAACATATTTCTACTCAAAACAAATTGCATTTTTGGTTTTCCAGATGGCCCAACAAATTGCTGCAATTCCAAATATGTAGCATTGGTCAATTGACCTCGGCACATTATTAGCTGTCCGGTGAGCTGCGCACAATGACCCTGCTACAACGTCGCAGCATGGTTGCGATGGCCCATGCGACGGTGTCGGGGATGGCGGGGAGGGAGGCAGGAGGGGAGTGTCGCGCCCGTGCTGGGGCAGCTAGCGCACCGCCCGCG